>JAQGAF010004613.1:0-13937 GCA_034687865.1 Kryphioiulus occultus
TCTGCCCCCTGGCGTTGGTGATGGGCCCAATAGGTGCGAAAATAGGCCAACGTTAAAAATTCCACAAACAAACAAAACAAAATGCCTACAATATTGCCAACCACACCATGACAGTGTTAGACCTTTCATGCTTTAAGTCAGTGCTGGATTATTTTTCCATGGTATTGGAAGGCTCTTTTTTGTCTTGAAATATACTCGTTTCTTTTCCTCTGCAAAGTCGGGGTCATAATACGTGCCCTTTTATATCATCAGCTCAGAGGGGTGAAGCTGGTGACCTCGGATTTATTTAATTCTATTGCCCAGGTTGAGGAGGCTTTTCTCAGAAAATGTCTTCCAAACATTCTTCTAGGAACACATTTTATTACAAAGGGGGAATGCTTTTTAATCAGGTTATAACCCACACTTGGTATCAAAAATAACCACAAAACGTTGAAAGAGTGATTTATAACCCCCTGAAAACTGCATTGGATTGGCTGAATATAGGAGAATCTGATGTCTTGACAAGTTCCTTCATTAAAAATTCCAGCTATAAACTTTAATATCCCCTCCCCTTAGTATTTCTGGTTTTAATTTTAGAGGGATCCTTTAAGAGGGGGGGTGGGGGGTGTTTGAAAGGGGTTGGTTATTTAAATGTAAACTGGACAGTATTCATCTGCCTTCTCCCTTGTTCAGTGTCATATGTATGGCCTGTAGTATTTTTAGACATTTTTGTTCACTTTTCATTATTTTGAAAATTCTGATTTTGTTGGTGTATAGGCCTACTGTGAACTTATTTAATTATTGATGCATAGGTTTTTTGGCACTTTAATAGCTGAACTTTTACATTTATTATTAAGCATTTGACTGATTAAGCATCAAGCCATTTTAGAATTTCTTTTTTTAAATTTTTCTTTTAGTAACTATTTTTTTTCCTAAGGACATTTCTCTCCCAGCCCGTCATTATATTATGATTTTACTATTTTTAAATTCTGCTATATGATCATTCATGTTTGTTAACGTTCCTCCTTTAGTGTCCCTCGTGCACTCCATCCGAGCCTGTTGACCACGAAGACCTCAGCAGTGTAAGCTACCGGCACCCGTCTTCCAATTTGATTTCAAAATGCGTCTTCTGGTGGATGAATCCTATGCTAAGGCTTGGCTGTAAGAGACCACTAGAACTTTCTGATCTAGGACGACTTCCTGGGGTGAGGCGTCTTATTACACACACATCTTTAATTTCTCTGTACAAATTGTAAACTGCTTTCTTTCTTTCAAAGGATGAATCTGCTGAGAGGCATTTGGACGTCTTCTCAGAAATTTACAATGCTGAGAAGGTGCAGTTGTTGTGTAAATTTTGGCAGTTTCCTCGTTAATTTTCAAGGAGAATAAATGATATCTTTTTCACCCAATAGGAGAAGATGGCCTTACAAAATGGCCAGTGTCCATCTCTTTGGAAGTGTTTCTGGCTGTCCTTTTGGCCAATGCTAACGTTGGCTGCTGTCTTCCGCCTTCTTGCTGATCTAGTCAGCTTTCTTGGGCCACTTTCTATCAGTGTCATAGTTTCATATGCTGCAATTCCACCACAAGATGGACCTACAAACAATCTATTTGTAAGTATTTCAGTATCGTATATTTGGTTGGTATTACGAGAAAATATTACTTTGACCAACTGTATCATTACTGAACCACGAGAGAAAATGAGTCGCCTTTCTTTCAGGAACCGTATTACTTTACGGTCTGGGACTTCCTGCAGAATGGCTATGTGATGGCTGCACTGGTATTTGTAACCTCGCTGGCACAAAGTGCCTTCTCCCAGGCCTTTACACATTTGGTAATTGTGGAGGGCATTCATGTGAGGACTGCACTACAGGCAAGTTTATACCAGGTTCACTTAATTTCTCGAGCCGCCTTGGAATGCTGACAAATTGCTTCTTTTCTAGGCTTTTATTTTCAAGAAAGCATTAAGGCTTCCAGCATGGGTCACAGTTGGTGAGGGCCAGGATATGGGCTCCATCGTGAATTATATTTCCTCCGATGCATATAATGTCCTCATGCTCTTCATCATGGGCCACTACGTATGGGCTGTTCCTCTGAAGGTAAACGACTACCCTGCATTAAATTGGCAAGTCCAGTGCCGTTGATGCATTATTTTTCCATTTCAGATTGCTGCTTTGCTAGCTCTTTTGTATCGGCAGCTAGGCTACAGTGCACTCTTGGGAGCAGCCAGCATGTTACTTCTTGTGCCGCTTCAGTATGTGGTGGGTTCTTACCTCTCGAAGAATCAGAAGGGCTTACTGGTAAGGATCTTAACACGTCGGAAAACTTTCGAAAAAACGAACAATTTTTTTACAGATGTATTTGATAACAGGTATAATTTACCAACCCATCCACATAAATTGTGGGGTAAAAAAAATTCTGAGGTAGTTTTTACCATTTATTTCCAACGTTTTGCTGTTAACACAGGGATCGGCAGACGTCAGGCTGAAGAAAATCAACGAGGTGCTGCAAGGCATCCGACAGCTGAAGCTTTACGCATGGGAGTTCATCTTTGGCGCTGGGATCACTAGGGCAAGGGACCAGGAGCTTAAGTTCCTGCTCAAGCACCAAATTCTGCTCAACATAAATGGTATGCCTGAGCACTGTATTGGAAACCAAGTGATTACTGGACTTGAGTTAATGTGCTTCCTCTTTGAAATTCGACAGCTTTCTTAACAGACACTTCCACGGTCATAGTCAGCCTGGTGGTAAGTAGCACCCCTTGCTGAATCTGTTTACCTATTAATCAATCTGTAATTGGTGTCTTTTTTTCTTATTTGGGAAGACATTTGCAGTGTATCCATTCATTGAGGGAAAGCCCATGGCAGCCACTGATGTCTTCTCTGGTCTTGCTCTGTTCAGCCAGCTAGCAGTTCCACTCATTCTCTTCCCCATAACAGTTCCTATAGTCATAAGTGCAATGGTAAGATGGGCACACCGTCAATAGTACTAATAACCTTTACAGTTCACTTTAGTTAGAAAACAATTTACAGTTTTATTTCTGTGGGTAATTTTAGGTGAGTACCGAAAGGCTTTCGAGATTCCTGGAAGCCGGGGATAGGTGCCCCGAGGACGATTTTCCAGACGGACTAGTACGTCGTGGCAGCTCTACAATGCTTGTGGTCTCCAAGACCGGCAGTATGTATGTATGTACATTTTTTTACATGCTGGCTACTCCTACAACATGCACACAGAACCCGTACCTGTAACCTAAAAACTCGTGTTGCAGCTTAGCGTGAAACAGGACGAGCCAGAGTCCAGTGAGAACGAGGAGACTAGCTTGCGTCCCAGTGGGCCTAATCTGCCTGAATCGAAGGAAAGGAGCAGTGCTGATGAGGTGCTGGAAGTTGAGAAGGCCACACTGGCATGGAAGGAGGATGCAATTCTTAGGGATGTGAGCTTCACAGCCTCTGCGGGTCAACTGACCATTGTGGTTGGGGGAGTTGGATCTGGCAAGTCTTCCCTGTTGCTTGGCCTGCTGGGAGAAATGAAGATGCTGGCTGGAAGCGTCAAGTGGAACTGGTATTCATATTTTGTATATTTATCATAAAATACCCGATTTGCGATTTTGTAATCGTTTTTTTTTTAGTGACGATTCGCCGGTTGCTTATGTTCCTCAAAAGCCATGGTTGTTGAATGCCACTATTCGAGAAAACATCTTGTTCGGCAAGAAGTACCTTCCTAACTGGTGAGTGGTTAGAGGAAAAATAACCATTAGTTCCCCAGAAAGGCAAAAGCGGATGTAAATTGATAAAACTACTATTTATTTGAAAAACGACGTTGTCTAGATTCTTGTTTATATGTATGTATGTATGTATGTATATAAGATATATTTTTTTTTATTTTTCAAGGTATGACTCTGTCACTGCAGCCTGCTCTCTGAAGCCAGATTTGGAGATTTTGCCTGACGGGGATCAAACTGAGATTGGCGAGAAAGGGGTCACACTTAGTGGGGGTCAAAGGCAGAGGATAGCTTTGGCACGAGCCCTATACTGCAAGGCAAAGTCTCTGATTTTGGTAATTTCTCTCCTGTTTGCTTGTCATATTGGTCAGACATCCTGAAGCAGTTTTTAAGGTTTTTTTTCAGAATTAACTAAATCATGCACAGTGCACTTAATTTAATAAAATTAAACTTAACCATTTTGAAAAATCTAGGTAATTTTTAAAACTTAGACAATGTACATACAGTAGCGAAAAATATACATGCTTCTTGTGATGTCGTTGGAAATATTGTCTGGCATGCCGGCAATTCTCATAGCTAATCATATTTTCCCATAGGACGATCCAACATCTGCCCTGGATGCCCATGTAGCGCTCCACGTCTTTGAGAACGCCATTCTTCATTCTGTTCATAGGCGCCGTCATGCTATCATCCTAGTTACCAACCGAATTCAGTTCCTTTCTAAGGCGCATCAGGTGAGTCCGAATGCCACCAGTATTGGTGTAACAGACATCTATAGTATACAAATAATCATCCCTGTCAATACCTTGTTAGATCATTGTCCTCGAGGGTGGTCGCATCAAACATCGAGGTACTTTTGAGCACATCTTGAAGTCTGACGCCGGCCTTAGAGAGACGTGGATGGACTCCATTAGACAGGAGGAAAATGAATTCGACAAGGGTGCTGGTGCCACTGTTTTGAAGGAGCGCCGTAAGCTGAAACGCATGATCACCATGCAGTCGATTGGCGTTGGTGCTTCGACACTGGTGCGTATACTGCCAGAATAAACCTTTAACCTGCTAAAGGGATCCTAAAATTTGGCATGAACAACAGTCAGAATCATTGCAATTTGCTCGCTGCACCAATTTTGTTAAATTAAATTGGGTTCTAGCAAAGGAGCAAGAAATTTGCCCGGGGCATCTCCCTGACTCGTCAGATGTCCTTTGATGGCATGGCCCCTCTGCCGTATCACGAGTGCGGCGAAGAAGAATGCGCCCTTCCCGATCTTCCCGAAAAAGTCGCTGTTCATCCCCCTGTCACAAGGACGGGTTCGGAAAGTGCACCACCGTCATCAACTAATCACAGAGCTTTCCAACGCTTGTTATCCACTGCCACCTACTCTTCAGAAGTGCCCTCCGAAGCTCCGCTAGGTAATATGAATCTGAAGAACGGAAAATAAGAAATCTCGCAAACCAGTGCTTTTCTCTTATTCTTGGTGTATCGTTAACTAACTGAACTAGCATTTAAATGACCAAGTACTTTTGTCCTTGAATTTCCCTCAGGGGATGAAGTGGGCGAGAAGCTGCTAGCTGGAGAAGACCGTGAGCGAGGAACCATCAAGAAGCGACTCTACATCAAGTATATTCAGTGCTGTGGCTGGCCCTTCTGCTTCCTATTTTTGGCCTTTAGCCTCCTAGCCCAAGCAGTGAGTGTGTGGCGTGACTTCTGGCTTTCCCACTGGTCTGAATCTTCCAACATTGTCAATAATACCTCTGAGGCAAGTCCAATTAAAACAGCTTGCAGGTTTTATTGTGGTAGTGCAGGGTTCGTTATCTTACAATCTGTGATCTCCCTCCACTTTTAGAATTTGGACGCTATTATGCACCACTATCTTGTGGGTTATTCTGTCCTATCGGTGTCCGGCATAGTCCTGGCGTTCTCAAGGGGCCTCATGGGCTTGTATGCTGGCTACAGGGCCCTGAGGAACCTCCATTGTGGAATGCTTGACAGTGTGGTGCGATCACCCATCAGGTAAATCTGCTAATGTGCTCTGGCTTATGTTTTGCGGAAAGTTCTGGTTCAATTGAACCTGAAAAAAAGTGGTGGAAAAAACGTTTCTACTTCGGAGGAAAAATATTCAAAGTATTGTCTCTATGATTAAAACATTTTTCTAGAATCTATGAAAGTAGCTAATTTAAAAATAACGTTGTGATAAGGCTTTGCATCATCTTACCTTTCTGTTGTGTGCATGCTTTGATTTTACAGTTTTCTCATTTCACAAATTGGTGAATTATTTCACTCATATATATTTGAACAAATACTACCTGTTGCTTTAGTTTATTTTTCGTATTACTTTCCCTTAGGTTTTTTGATGTCACCCCAGTCGGGCGCATCTTAAACAGATTCTCGTCAGATATGGGAGTTATTGACAGAGTAAGTTTAACCAAAAATGCAGGAAGTTGGATTGTAGATCAGTAATCTGGATTTGTATTTGAAATTTTTAGAAGCTTCAGATCACACTTCAGACCCTGATCCACTTCATCCTTCTGTGCCTGTCTGCTATCGCCGTTAATGCCATCATCACTCCGTACTTTCTGGTCATCACACTCCCAGTGGTGGTCATCTACTACTTTATCCAGCACTTTTTCAGATTTTCTTCCAGGTGTGTACTGCAAAGAATTTTACAAAGTTTTGATAAAATTTTACCCTAGAACCACATTGGTGTTATTAGGAAAAAATCTAAGATATTATTTTGTGATAAATTTTTGGTTTACGTGAGGGTGTTACCAACTTAACACTACCTTTAAAATTCTTTAAGAATTCTGCAGAAAGGTGGTTCGAAGCTTTTCCAATCAAATTAGGCGAAAATAACATAAATTTGTTTTATGGCAAAACAAAATGGTTTGCTTATGTAGTTCTTTATCACAGCAAAAGCGGAGGTGATAAGTTTTGTTTAGAAAAGAGCTTGCGTCTCACTAAGATGGTGAATGAATTTTGCAAAATATTAATTTTGTGGAAAAATTGGATAGTATGATTTCTAAACGCGAAGTATTTTGCAATATTTTAGAATGTTAAAATCAATTTTTGTTCATGGTAATTGCAGAGAACTTCAGCGGCTGGACAGTCTGACCAAATCCCCGATCATGACTCTCGTTTCGGAAACCCTGGGAGGCCTGACGACAATACGAGCATTTCGGTGACAAATTTGATAATTAACAAAAATTAATTCTGTTTGAGGTTTGCAAAACTCGATCTTATTCTTAGAATTTTGCAAACGTTTTCCACGCAGAGAGGAAAAGCGGTTCATCAGCCGAATGCTGCAGGCTGTCGACAAGAACAACGCCGCCTTCCTCATCATGAACTGCGCTAACAGGTGGCTGGGAATCACACTGGTGAGTCAGCTTTTCCAGTGAGATATCTTGGAGCCATTAGGGGGTGTCAGTCCTAAATAAATCAGTTAAATTGAAATTTACTAATTCATGTGCGCGTGTGCACATGGCTACCAAAACCTGAAAAACTGGTTTTGGTCGTCATTTGTGGATGCGCACACCAATTAGTCAATTTCAAGTACAATTATTTTTTTAGGATTGACACCCCTTAATGTCTGTAATTTGACCGTTAATTAACCAGCCATTTAACTCTCATCTCACAGGATTTTTTGGGTAGTGCAGTTGTCTTCCTGGCCACGATTCTGGCCATTGTGGCTGCGCGCAACAACCATGTAACGCCAGCCTTTGTTGGTTTGGCGGTGTCTTACACACTGTTGGTTCCAATTTATCTCAACTGGGTCGTACGCCATTTAGCGGACTTGGAGATGTACATGAGTGCTGTTGAACGGGTGGACCAGTACAGCCACTTGGCACAAGAGCCTTATAACGAGGGAAAAGGTATCTCGTAGGCAATAAATTTGTCAGAAATACAGTCCCATCTTATGTCTATATTTTAGAATAAGCAGATATCACATCATGCGCGTAAATTACATTTTCTGTTTTTAAGCTCCACCTCCCATCTGGCCACATTCCGGGGCAATCACATTCCAGGAGGCTTCCATGCGTTATGACCCGACCTTAGAGCCAGCAATTTCCAAGCTTACACTGACCATCCGCCCGGGCGAGAAGGTCATCATGGAATCTTTTCTGCAGAGAAGCAATTTCTCCCAGCTGCCATTTTAACCCTAAATCGTTTTTTGTTGTGCCTCAACTTCAGGTCGGGGTCTGTGGTCGTACAGGAGGCGGCAAGTCTACCTTGGCACTGGCACTTTTTAGAATGTTAGACACCTTCGAGGGTACCGTTTCCATTGATGGCATTCCAATCAACACTATAAAACTACTAGATGCGAGGGCCAAACTGTCTGTCGTGCCTCAGGATGCAGTGTTGTTTATGGGGACCCTAAGGTGACTCGGGGTTCAAGAAGTTATTTCCATGTTACTGATATAATTTTTCTGAGCATTTCTTCTATACTAACCGTGAATTTTTAACAGATGGAATATCGATCCAAATAATTTCTATTCTGACGAAAAGATTTGGGATGCGCTGGAGCTGGTACAGATGAAGGATACGGTGTTGAATCTTCCAGGCAGGCTTGGTGAGAAATTCTGAGTCCTTTTTAAAGAAACTGAAGGAGACTGCAACAAACTAGTAGTTTACAGTAAGACCATCTGAAGCGAGATTCGTTTTCAACCCCCCTTTATTTATTGTAACCATCCATTTTCTGAAATTGGTGGAATGACTTACATGTATAATTATTCTTTGTGTGTCGTTCGTCTGCATGCTGAATCTCGGTGAATCCTTCTGCAATGCAATCGAATTTTTTACTTGGATCCCCCGTTGCTAGAGGCACTTTTTTAAGTTTTTTTATGTTGTTTGAAATTTTGTAGCCAATGAGGTGGCCGCAGGGGGCGAAAACTTCAGCGCTGGACAGAAGCAAGTGCGTTGCCTTTCACATATTGTAGCCATTCTTGAGTCTTGAGTTCAATTTCTGACATTTGCACTTCCAGTTGATCTGCTTAGCAAGGGCCATCTTGCGACGTTCCAAGGTTCTGGTCATGGACGAAGCCACAGCGACCTTGGACGGAGGCATGGATCATGTCCTGCAGGAGGTCATCGCCAAAGCATGCTCGGGTCGCACTATAATCACTATTGCGGTAAGTGGATTCCACAACATTGATCTAAAATGGACTCAGCCACTCTCAATTAACCAGAACACTTTTTTACAGCATCACATATCTACCATTATGAACTGTGACACAGTCATTGTCATGGATCAGGGCCGCATTTTGGAACGTGGTGCGCCGAGGGAGTTACTGGCCCAGGCTGGGAGCACCTTTGCAGCACTGGCTCACAGCAGCATGCAAAACTGAGCACATCACGATGGAAGACCATAGTGCACTGATTTAATATGAGCAATAAGCATGGCACTTAGAACAGGTAAAGCATTTCTGGGGAGATGAGAGATAAATTCCCGAAGCATTAGTAGTTAACAGCATTATTTTACTTGTATTGCACATAATGCTGAAAATGAGAAGCTGATGTGAATGATGGCAAAAAATATCACAACAATTTTTGTATCGCTTTTTTATCTGAAGATTTTCACACCGAAAAATAGTCTAGGACTATTGATGTGTGAACACTTTTTCATAAGTATTATATTGCGCAATATACTTTTTATGCAAGGATTTTTGTGGACAAGCAGTTACTGAAATGCACGGCAAGGTCACAATTGATGTTTGCAAATTTTCGCCCAAAATAGTTTTTAATTTCCATTTAATGTTCGTGCTTTGCAGCGATTTAATTAATGGAAATCTGTGTAAATGATTATAAACGATAGTTACTTTATTGTCAGTCGGATGCTAGAAGTTGCTATTTTCAGGTAATTTACAAACTGTGCATATAAAGAAGGTTGTTGGCAAATGTAATTTTATTGAGCAGAATCAAAACTGATTAGTGGGATAGACTTCGTTCTCTTGAAAATCGCTCAATTTTATGTTGAAAAAAAATCAGCCTCGCCGAACTGTCCGTCAAGTTTTTGATGTTGTACTTGTTGCCTGAAAATTATATGCACGGTTTAGCCTTGATGAACATACACTGTACAAAATGATAGAACTGAAAACCAATAAGTTTTACCAGATGGCACGAAAAAGGTGTCCAACTCGCTCAGTATCACTGTTGTCTGGTGAACTGTCACCTCGACAGTACCTTTGACGACCCAAAAAATCTGTGTGGAAAATTGCAAATCGAGCCACATTGCAAATTTATTGCACGGTGGGTCAAATATAATAGTTGTCAGTACTTACCATGGCATCTTGATAGACATAGTGACTGCCCTTCTCCTGGAGGGGCCGTATCACTATAATGCCGGACGCGAACGCCTTCTGCTCCAGCGGTTTCGTCATAATCATGGCATCGTTTGCCCCAACATCACCACCAGTCGAACCGATGTAAACAAAGGAGTTCTTTCCTCGAATGCAATCTGTATAAACGTGAAATGTCTATTTTAATTCTCACTGCTAAGCAATTTGTAAGTATGGATTTCCTTTTTCTTGAAATTATTTGTTTGATTTGCTATTCGCTGTGCAGCTCACCGACATAAACTTCTTCATTAGTTTCCGGGTTGATGACCAGAACGCTGTCCAGATGGACGTCGTCTATCTCATCTTTGTTCAGGAAAGTATCCTCAGTCTGTTGAACTACTGCTGCAGGACGTTTTTCTGAAATTGGGTATGAAAGGATAACGTTTTCGAGAAGGATATACAGAATTCCACATTAGCAGTCATGTGGAAGGTAGGAAAACACTCAGATTTTCTGATTCTTGTCGGCGATTATTTTCTGGCCAGTTTTCAAATTTTAGATTATGTAAGTACTCCGCAATTTAATGCCTTATTGAACAACATCTGATGTTTAGTCAAATTTGGACATCAAGCATTTTAAAAGTTCGATAGATTTTGGCATCCCGGTGTCCTAAGTTTTCGAAAAATTTGGTTTGTTAATATGATAAAATCGCCAACTTTGGAGGACGCATCGCGAGTATATAAGCAGTGCATTCGAAAGGTTGCCTGATTGCCCGACTTTCAGTTGTGCATTACCGTGCTTTTTCCTTTTTGTATTATATAAACGGAATTTTGCAGTGTGCTTGGAGCCCTCTTGGACACTGTCGACTACGGGTAAACCACTAGCATCAAGCTTGTACATGATCCTTTGGCCGGTGTGGTTTGCTAGCACAGGCACGCGATTCCTCTTGGAGCGCCGCAGCTCTTTGCCTAGTTGAAAAAACACAGGATGAATGGATTAGCCGCGATTACTATGGTGTTGCACCATTCTAGGTTTTTCTACTAAAAATAATCCTATTCTTCACCTTGCATAGATGTTTCTCCGTTCCGCTTGGAACCCTGATGTCCTGCATCGGCGTTACGTTCACCGGACAATTTTGCCTTTGCAGGGATGTTGGTCTTGGTCTTGCCCTTGCCGTCTTTTGGCCGTTTGGCGACTTTCTTGGCAAGGTAGTTTGAAACCTTCTTAGGCGATTCAGCAGCTGACCGCGTTTGTTGGGCCCTCTTATTATCGTTTGCAGAAGCGATGGCGTTGGATGGACCTGGCGCTAGTGCAGCCTTGTTGCGAAGCTGCCTTGCTGTTGGACTTGAGACTGGCACTGGAAGCTTGGACACCGGAGTGTTCGGCAATTCATCCACAATCGCATATTCCTTGTCGGAGGAGTCTACAACGACATCTGGTGCTGGTTTCGCCTTCCTCTTTGATGCCTCCTGAGCAGGCTCCTTGGATTTTGAGGAATCTGATGAAAACAAGGACAGCCTCCTATTTGATGTATTACCTGACAAATTTCTGGCAGGCGTTTTTCTGACTGGTGAAGTCTTGGTGCTTGTTGGAGATGCTGTTCGTCCACGGTGTTCCTTGAATGTTTCTGAGGAGTTCAACAGCCCCTGCTGTGATACAAGAACACCAGAAGCAGCTTGATACCGTGCTATCTTGGGTGGGGAGGTCACGACGTCAATTTCTGTATCGGAGTCTTGATCCGCATTCCCGTTGCGATAAATACGACGTTCTGGTTCCTTGTGTCGTTTCCTTGATGACAGTTGCTTTGTCTCCACTACTTGCTCGTGGCTGTCTGTGTCTGATTGCAGACTGTCTAAAGCATTGCTTATGGTCTGCGGTTTAGACTTACTGAATGCTGCTGACTTACGTTTGGGTGACAGAACCTTGGTCTGAGGATCTCTCTTGCTGCTTGGTGAAGTGTGTTCTTGTACTGTGCCTGATTTCAGTAGTTTTGATGGCGACTCTCTGGACAATTTGTTGGGAGATGACGATTTGCTTCGTTTGGGTGCTTGGCTGCTTTTTGGCACCCCAGCTTGCAACCTCTTGGGTGGTAGTGACTCTGGATTATTACTATGCATCTGCGATTTTGTTAGAGTATTTTTGAAAGACGGTTGTTCGTTGCTGTCATATTTAACTGGGCTCACATCAGTACATATCTTTCTGGTTCGCTGGATCGATTCACTATCGGTTGTGGAAGAAGCAGGTAGGAGTTCAGGCATTTTTAGCAGATGTTTTTTGGAGTTTTTGGACCTGCCTCTTTTCTTTACAGGAAGTTTGGACGTTGACAACGCACCAGCATGAGGCTCATCTGTGTGGCGAGAAGCCAGCTGTGCCTTTGATTTTTTCGGAGAAGTTGGTTTTGCTTTAGAGTGGACTTCTGTTTTCTTAGCCAAGCGATGGTCTTCCTCCTCATCAGATGAATCTTCCTGTTGGTTCTGTGCTGTGGTGTTTTGCTTTCTCGAGTTTGTTCTCTTTGGAACAGCCTCAGACTCACTGGTGCTGCTATCCAAGAAATACATGGATGACTGGTTTTGGCTAGTGTTCCCAGCAGATTTCTTCAGCCCTGGAATGGGTTCCTCGTCAGATTCCTCAGAAACAACATGTTTGGAATGTTTCGAGACAGACTTCTCATGTTGGGCAAATTGCAGGCTACGTCTGCCTTGAGAGCTTTGCTGGTTTACCATTGTTTGGTTGACGATTTTTGAAGGCGTTTGCTTATGTGGAGACAAGTGAGGTTTGTATCTTGCGGAATTGGGTGTTGCTGAAGATGAAGCCTTGCCAGTTGGTGTCAATTTCTTGGAAAGTCGATTTGATGTGATAGTCCAGTCGAGCTTGACCGGTTCAAAGAGGTCCTCTGCGAGAGAAAAGCAAACTGACGAAACAAGTCAAATAGAAACAAGACCAATAGAAATGTGGGACTCCTTTTTAACAAGGCTATAAATAAGTCGTCTTTTTTCATGTTGAAATGGTACCAATGTTGTGAATAGATAATCATCATTCAGAATTATGAACTTGCCATCGGATGAATCGAAATTCACATTGTTGAACTGACTGCTGATCGTCCCTGGAGATTTCCGATTCATTTTAGGAGAATTTTTGGATGCAGAGTTCAACTGTGGTGAGGATGCAAATGAAAGCCTTTGTTTCCCATGAAGTGGAGTGAAGGCTCTATCGATTCTGGACGAAATTAAACTCCCATCCTTTGTTCCTTCTAAGACAAGATCATTTTCATCACTGTTCTCATGCTCTTCTGGTACCGTTTTCTGGGCGCTTCTTCGGACATTTTTGCCTGCTGACGTCGTGGGGGGCTTCTCGGTAGAACGGCGGGACAACTCTCTCTGTTTTGTACCTGACTTGAAAAAATTAACCAAATAGTAAATATATATTATTTTGAAACTTTTCACGATTCAAATGACATGTTCAAGAAATAATAAACCTGAAGAAAGGCGTGATATCTGAATTGCTTCCAGGCATTTAGTTGCAAAAATGCATTGTTTCTTGAACCTCAAAAGATAGTACGTAACACAGTAGGCACTGGAACATTTCTTCTGCAACCTTGCTAAAGTTAGGTAAAATTTGATTCAACTTACCACACTCAGTTTATCCCGAGATTTGCCCTCATCTGAATGGACAGACGATTCATCATCAGTGAAATAGTCAGTAAAATTGTCCATGCCTCGAGAGTCTTTCCGGATTGTTTTCCCGGCCAGAACTGCCACACCTGTGCGGCTGACGTTTCAAAAACCGAAAAAAAGGAAATTTACCAAACATGGAATTCCTTAAAGTTTGAAAACACGCCAAGCTACAATCTTGAACCTGTGTGATCCTTCGAAGCCATCAATGTTGTAGCTCTCTTTAAGGTGAAGACTGATAGCCCGGGGCAGGGGAAAGTTAGATTCTCACAGCAAGACATTTTCCTTTATACTATGTTTT
>JAQGAF010004614.1:0-13937 GCA_034687865.1 Kryphioiulus occultus
CGTTGGTGATGGGCCCAATAGGTGCGAAAATAGGCCAACGTTAAAAATTCCACAAACAAACAAACAAACAAACTTTATTTTGCAGAATTTGCCCGAATTTTTCTGGAAGCACGTAATGTTTGTAATCTTTCAAAACAATGTCAATAATTTCAGGTGCCAGAAATGCCCATACACTTGCAGTTTCTCAGATCAATTGTCGGCCCACTTACAAGCTCACACTGGAGAAGCTGTGTACAGCTGTCAGCAATGCCAATGCAAATTTGATGCTAGTGCTGCTTTAGTACAGCACGAACTTCTTCACAAGGACAATGAACAATTTGAATGTTCAGCGTGCAATTATGAATGTACCCTTAAAGGTATTTGGTCCCTTAACAATTTTTTGTTTAACTTAACTGTTATTTGCATTTCTGTTGATGCACTGGTTCTTATGAGTTATGCTTTTAAATTTCAGGAAACTTGAAGATGCATTTAAGTTTCAATCATCGCAATAAGCACAAATGTGAGCTATGCACGTTTTCATCACCTTCACAAAAGGCTTTCTACCAGCACATGAAATCGCATGATCTGAAGTGGTTTCCTTGCCCCCATCCAGGGTGTGTGTTTACTGGAAAGTCTCGGCAAGCCCTCGGCTTGCATTTCGTCACACATAAGAAGGGAAAACAACTTTGTTAGCAACGCTATTCAACAAAAAGCAGGTAGGCATTCAATATTTTTTCTGTTTAAATTGACATTTTTTATGACAAACTCGTGCTTTCGTATCTACATGTACGTTCACCACGTTACAAGTCATAATGCAGGAAGCTTAGCTTTTTCTGAACCTTTAGTTTTGTGTTATGCTGAAAGATTCACAAATGGGAGTCTAATTTTTGCATTTTATCCGCAAAGGAGATTCTACTTGATTTTTTATGTACACAACATAGTATTTGATTCTTCTTAAATTGCACACAAAGGATAGTTTTATTGATTCTTTATATATGCTCTGTAGCGTAATATCCTAAAAAACGTCCTTACACTTTTGTTTTAAATAACAGTACACACAGCCTCAATGACCCTCAGAACTGGGAGTTAGCATTGTGCAATCTAGTTCAAAAATTGACATCAATTGCAATTTTTATATTTATTTATCTGCAGTGCTCATTAAGAGATTGGATTCATTGAAAATCATCTAGCATATACACACATGTAACGAATTGCAACTACCTCAGGTTTTATTCATTCTGATGCTTCTGCCCAGGATCTTTTTTTGACTCTTGTGGAAACAGTGCTTTTAGCACGGGATGCTGCAATAATACTTGTTGTGAAATTTTCACCAAATTTGGAACAAACATTGGCAATTGGATTCCAGAAGTGAATCTCCTAAACAAGTCAGTGCATGGCTGTACCTGTACCATGGATTATTTGTGACCCGGATAGACGTGAAAATCGAGGAATACCAACTCTGTATTTTAAATGGTGTGAAATACAACAAGTTCTATGGGAAATGATGCTTCAACCTGCCAAATAGAAAGACTCGTTAATGATTGAATGCTATCAAGTTGGAAGTGCCTGCAGATCGATTTTGGAACCACCTTTGACATTATAGGGAGGCTGGGTTGGCATCCCAAGTTGACTTTCCTAAATATTGCTTTCTTGGTTTCCCACAGTCTCTCCAAGTCTAACAAACACTTAAGTTTGAAAGTTTTCCAGCTGCCTGCATTGTGATGCAATTTTTTTAAACAAATGTATTTAGTAATACACGCAACATTGCGTGCGATTTATGAATTGTATTTTAAAAGAAATAAATTTTTTAATATTTGTATCAACTTTCAATTTGGATACTTAGTCTCTGAAATTTGGGTATTGGTGTCCATCGCTTTCTACTTCGTTTAAATTTCCCGCATTTCGTTGATGCACCGATCATGAAATGCCTGGTATCCAAGTAATTGGTTATGGCGCTTCATATAAATATGTGTTGACTGACGAACATTCCGTTCTGTCGAACTTCCTTTTGTTTCTGAAGTTTACAGAATGCATTCCTTTGCCTACCCGCCAAACAAATAAGTGCGAACATTTTAAATTCCTGAAATACTTCATGAGCATAACGTTGATGTACATGGTCATAGCCGGGACAACCGATTCAGCCTGCAAATTCACAAATGTTTTCGTCAGGTTGTTTACAATTTTTTTGAATTTTACAATCAGGTAATTAAATACATGTAAATTCTTGCACTTGTGTTAGGATGTGCAGCATGTTGTTATTTCGAAAGCAATTTGCAAACGTAGGAATTACTGCGACTACGGTCAACCACTTTCTTGCCCTTCCAACTTCCAAGGCCTTGTAAAACTTTGTCGGATGTTTTTGTGACGTCTCACAGCTCCTGTTCCTATACTGTATAAAAAATCGGTGCGTAATTAGTTACTTCGCAAAAAAAAGAGTACATGTATAAAAAAGAACATTCTCTTATGACTAACTTAGTCCGAAATGAGCATAAATATCTTTATGCACACTGTCACACATGGCTTTTGGTTCAAATGAAGCTTGATTCATCCCTTGAATTTTATCATGAATCAAACGAATCAAACAAATCAAGCATAATATTTCAAAAGTTTGAAATTTTATGAAATGGATGCATCAGTTTGCACAATTTTAAGGTTTATATGAACCCCAGAGGCCTCAAGGTTCTTCTGGGATGCCAGAACCTCTTTTATCCCAGAAGGCAATAGGCCTAACGAACATAACCCCAGTAGCTGAAAGGCTGCATGCAAACCAAGATTTCCTGCTACAATATCATCTAACTTTTGAACGAGTTGCTTCTAAAAATGGTGAGTTAAATCCCTTCCATCGTCGTTAGTTGCTATCAAAACCATTGCTATATAGAATTTTTCGCTAGCTCGACCATGGGCGCTGCATTTTCCTCTTTAATCGCCCTTCATATTCCTCTCTGCAGCGTTCAATCATAGGTCCCTATCAAGCCAAAGTCAGCTTTTGAGACCGCAAATGCCTCGATGGCTTCTCCAGCTTATTTATTGGCCAGGATTTGCTCATCGGCTTCTAGTGGCTGCGATGACATTAAGCGACACGACGCGCTCGTTCCCATAATTTAAGATGTTTACTAAAAGATGGCGAACAAAGATAAAACTCGAATATTCCTCTCGCTGAAACTGCAAAAGCTACATTTTGCCAACGAACCCCCCTTACCATTATGATATTATCTATGCGTGGGGTATTATGAGATGGAAATTTAATGGCGATGCCATAACTAAAGTGCTGGCAATCTACGGCCCATTTACTCGCCGCCATCTTTGTGTAAATCACCGAAATCTAAAAGTATTCTTTCGTCGCTCGGGCGTTTCGTCTACAATGTGATAAACTCAATTTCTAATCCCCACAGGCGAATTTAACTGGTAGTTGGAAGATTCTCGCTCCCTGTCACGTTTATTAACCATATCACATTTGCGTGCTTTCATTGTAGCACATGATGTACATGTAGACCTGCATGCCATGTACATCTGCATGTATTTGTTAAATTTTACTTACTATCTTGTATTATCAATTTACGTGCACTTACACAACAGTGGTTTATGTCATTTACTATTGGACCCAATAGGAAGAAAGGTCATTTGGTTTTAGTAGGACATGTACACATCTCCCTCACAGTGGGATTCCGTAACTGCATGTAAGCTTGGCTGGGCAGCTTGCAGTTGCAAATTGTTGTTTTTCCTAACATAACCTGACCTGATACAACCTAACCTATAAGCAATAGGCATAGGTTAGGCTAGATCAGGTTAGGTTTTATTATTTTTTATTTGCAAGTTGCCCCGCAAAGCCTATGAGCTGTTAGGAGAAGCCCACTTTATCGAGATGTGCATATACATGTACATGTATCCTACTAGTTGGCCTACCTTTTGTCTGAAAATTGTTTGGTATTTTGAAAAATACAGTACATGTATTCAGTTTCAGGGTGTTTTACACGAAAGGGGATATTTCCCTTCGATGTGTACCATGGGATTTATCTTTAATTTTTTACTCTTTTTTAACAAATTTTAAAAACGATGTAATAGCCGTTATTTATTATGCTGCCATCCAATCTTTTTAATGTACGGGATATGCTGAATACATTCATATTACGGCAAAAAATGCGTCAGGCGTTAAAAAAGTTTTCTTGTCAGCGAGCTATACATTTGGTATCGAAATGCAATGTTAAAAAGAAAGGGCTGCTTCATAAAAAACGCTTTGAAAATGATGGAATAAGCAGCCATGAGTCTTATCTTAGCTGGAAGTCAGCCTACCCCATTGTGGTTAAGAAAAAGGACACAATACATCCGCTTTTGTTAGTACGCTTAATCAATCATGTTGTAGCCATGGTAACCCTCGATGACAGATGATGTCCTCAATGTCTCTTCCTTTACCATCAAAAACCAGGATTAGAAATAGATATTCATTTATCAAAACCAGGTTTTTTACTTTCTACAGCATCGCAGGCTCGTAGCAAGCCATTGTGGTGACTTGAGGCTTTTGGTCCTGAAATCATTATTTATATGACTTTTGCAAAATTGAGTTTATGCATAATATATGATGGTTTTGCTTTTCGGTTCTTCCTCCAAATATGATGTTCATATCCTCGACACTATAGACTAGCATACACTAAAGATACCTTTTAACTATTTTTTTATTTACTAGAATTTGGCTGGCGTATGTAACTCGACTTTCAAAAGATTACAAGTGCAATTACGATTAACTTTAACAGGTAATAGTATATAATTTTTTCATATTCTGCACCAACATTCATTCGGTTAATAACTAATCGTAATTTATGAATGGCCCCTACTGCAATGGCGATTAAAATATGTTGATGAACGAATTTCGAGGATGTCGATTCAGCTAGAAATGGTAAATGGGAAGTCCCTCGTATTTTAAGGCTTTGCAATTCAATTTAACGCTTTCATTTCTGTGATTTTTCGTTATCTGCACGTCAGTCGTTGCTTTTCATGCATTGGGACCGAAAAGTGAATGATTTATGAGTGGACTCGTTTAATTGAATTCTCTTACGTAAACTCGGGGTGTTGTTTGTCTAGGATTGTGAAAGGCAGTTGCCATTCGTCAAGTTGCATTAAGACTAGCGGATAATTAAAGTATCCGTTATTGATTTATAGATTGTTTGCTTTTGCGCAACGAAAAAAAAAGTTGACAAACGTTAATGGAAAAAAGATCAAGCCAGATTAGCGGGAGAATATAATATACGAGCCAGATTTAAATTATCCTTTTTACATTGTATACGAATAGACAAACGGCTTAAAGCGCCGCGCAAAAGATTAAAGCCCCCTATCCATTTTTATTTTGAAGAAAATGCAAGCAACGCACCCGGTATACGGAATGTGTTGTGCAATTAATGCTCGTTCCGAAAATCATCACTCTGGTAAGACGTGACCTGAAATGCCGATGAGCATTCTTGGAAAATTAAACATTTGTGATTTCCATCCAATACAGTGTAACTCAGGTTAAACAGTACATCCAACTCAGGTTAAGAGTGGGCAATTTCACTCTGTCCTCTGGTGGACGTTTTGAACTTCACCACATATATTGATCTGTTTGATTTGATCTATTGCCTGTAAATGGCGTTTTAAATGCCCAAATAGGAATTCAGGCGACTACGATTTTGCTCCTAAATTTGTGTATCTTATAGAAACTACAGTCTTAGAACACTCAATAGTGAAGAATTCTAGCCAAATTTGCAAGGTGCCCGCAGAACCTGGGAAAAGTGGGAAAGTCAGGGGATTTATAAATTACTTGTAAACCTGGAAAATTTTGTGAAATTTGAAGGGGAATTTTGAATTTTTTTCAAATAAGTCACTTTCAAAAAAATCACAAAAAAACCTTGCTTTTAATTATAATTTCAATCCAGAAGATATTTCACAGGTCGATTATGGTATGCACGTTGGTTTTTAGGCGCAATGAAAGAAAATCCGAATGTGGCACATTGGTTCCTTCTATTCGGCTTCTATTCGGATTCCGAGCATCTGAGAACTAATTAAGAATCAAAATTTAATAAAGTGCATTGATACTTTGATGTTGTGTAAATTCCTTTATTATACAGTGTATACCGGTACAAATTCAATAGTCAATAGTTATCGTCCAAGCCGATGACCATATTGATTACAACTATTATTGCTATTAAAGGGCAGGTTCCTTTTACTTTATATTGGTCGATGGGAAAACACTAAAGACCAAAGAAAAATATATGTGTAACCTTTGAAAGTCAGGGGATTTCACATGTATGTTGCGAAAGCTATATATATGGGAACCCTGATGTACAGTATGGCCATGTTCTGTACATGTAATACATGTAAATGGGCTCTAGTGCCGATAGAAGGCGGAGTGGAATTGCTATCCGAGGCTTGTTATACAAGTTTACTCAGTTATTGTCAGTGAAATTGCCATCCACCTACAGCTCTACCGGTATAGTGTAATGCATATTGTTCAGGAAACCCATATGCATCTCAAAGTAACAATCACGAAAACTTTGGCATGCAACTAACATGCTCGACGGTACACAATTTGCTCGATGTGTTGAAAACTTGTTTTCACTGTTTTTCAAGTATTGCACTGTTCTACAATTTTTGCACGAGACACATCTTCTGCAGCATTGACCCGTTCAGAAACTGGTTATGAAAAAATTCCACTGCACTCAATTTTTGGCAATTTGTTTTCATATCACACGCATATAGGCATCGCCTTCATTAGTTATTCCTCGTACATATCTGCGTAAAACCCAGTGAAATCCCTCGGATTTTGCATTTTGCTTCGAGGTCTTAATTTGCCAACGCTCTTAAGCTCGTTGTCTTTTAGTGGTTTCGCTGTTTGTGAAACTTAAGGTTGCTTCAGAGGATTGAATGGAGAAACGGTTGCTGGTCTGCATACAGTACTATAGACGCAAAATATACATGTTTGTGACCAGCCAGCCTGCATACTATAGACGAAAAATATACATGTTTAAGACCAGCTAGTCTACATTCATATTTGCTGTTCCATCTATTTTTCATTTTCCAACTAGTAGACCTGCGAGCGTTTAGATTTTCCTATTACCTGCTTCAGCGACAATTGGTTTTAATTTCTGATGAAGACCGGAAATGTAACCAGTCTGGTGACCTTATTTGGGGGCGTCTGTAAACAAGCACAACAAACAACTGCAGTGTGTTCAAACTCAACAATGGAGGCTTGACTGCTTTCCCGTTACTGACGTCTAATTAGTGTCATAAATTTCCCGAGAAAGAATAATCGATGAGATCAATGAAATTCTGCCATCAATTGACGGCATTCAGGGGCAATCGGAAAATGATCAATTATAAAATCACGAATGACACTTAAAACATTCTCAACCTCTTCTGGATTTGCAGGGTCGGGCTAGGAGATTGTGCAGTACAGAAACCCTCACTCTAAATTAATTAAAATATAATTGACTTCTGGATACGTGGGGGGAGATTAAGGCACCCAAAAAACTACGTACACATCCCTGCACCTATAATAGCCATGCGAATATCACGGTTTTTATAGCTGGGGAGTAAACGTCGAACTTATTAACCTTAAATTTGCTCTTAAAAAGCAGTTCGCTGTTTTTTCTAAAAGCTCTTAACGAATCTCTTTCATGATGAAGATTGTTACGTGTGAGAAACGTGGGAAGGAAAAAATCCGTCCATATTGACTACTTAATCTATACTCCAATTTTTTTTGTTCCGAAAAAAATAGTCGGTTTTGTAAACCTGTTTTTTATTGTTTTTTAGTCATATTTTATCTGTTTTTTGTCCATTTTAAAATTGTTCACTATTACCAAAATGTTAACGATGTTACATCTTCATGTACAAGCTTGTATATGCTTTTCGTGCAAAATTTACCTTGAGCAACTATGGGAATTTCACAAAAAAAAATTGGAGATCCATGCATACTTGCGAAGTTTAGGACAATATATAAGAACTGAAATCAAGTTTGCAAAAAATGTAAAAGCTTGCGTCATGCACGTACATGTAGATCTAAGTTTTTTTTATCGGTTTTGGTGTCGAAAGTGTGATAAGCCACTGCCTGAAGTCTAGACTGATGGGGATGCTCCCTGTACATTCCCAACAGTCCAAAAGACCAAGATTTTTTCACATTTTTATTTTATTTTTCCCCCGTTGTAAATAAGTAACTTTTGCACGGCATGAAATGTAATATATTCTTCGGCGTTGAATAATATATCAGTCCGCTCTGAATAAAAATTTGATAACTGCATGAGTTTCACACATGATATGCGAACAGTTTCTCGACTTTGCATTTGTATTGATCCGCACTATAGTCCCACTTTGTCAAAGAAGTGTTTTTCTTGTCTTTTTGAACCGACACTAGTGTACACAGCCAAAAACTATTGATTCCTGTTACTTCAATTTGTAAGAAAATTTCTTCATTAACCGTTGGACCCATCTATGGCTGGGCAGGGTACCCACGGATCCTGGAAATCCCATTAAATCCGGGAAAGTCAGGGGATTTGTAACTGACTGGAAAACCTGGGAAAGTCTAGGTAATCTTGAAAAAAATTCAAAAAGTCAGGGGGGATAATCCTGACTTAATTACAATTTCAATCCAAAAGGTATTTAATAAATCGATAATAGCTTGAACCGTGGTTTTCAGGTGACGTTGCCTGTTGCAAAATGAAAGGAAAACCCCAATATGGCGGATTGGTTCTACATGTATAGCAGTATTTCTAATGAAAAATGGGAATTAAGAAAGTGCATTAATACTTTGATGTTGGCCTTATTGATTAATAACATTATTTATACTAAAGGAGAGGTGCTCTAAAGGTCAGGGAAAACCAAAAATTTTAACCTGGGAAACCTGGGAAAGTCATGGGATTTTGCTACTAAAGCTGCGATGTTGGCCTTATTGATTAATAACATTATTTATACTAAAGGGCAGTCTCTTTTTACTTTCTATTGATCATATTGATTGGGAAAGCTCTAAAGGTCAGGGAAAAATAAAAATTTTAACCTGCGAAACATAGGAAAGTCAGGAAATTTTTATAACTAAATCTGTGGGAACCCTGGCAGGGCATCGCTACGATGTAGGCCAATTTGAAAAACGTCAAAAAGGACAAAAATACAGTTAAAAATTAATTTTTTTGAACCGCATATACTAATACATGTATAATAATTACGTTCTTTGCATTGAATTGAACGCCTTTTTATATGGAATCTCTTGTGACTATTCAACGAAAAAGCATGATGATTTGAAGTGGTTTCTTCTGGATGGATTGTAGAAATGGTAATGGACTATAGCCATTGGAGAGGGATTTTGATACTATACATATACTAGCTGTCATTACTGGATTTACAGGGTGAGACGAGAGTTTGAAGAATTAATGGCGCCTCAGAGATGATATGACCTTTATCCACACCGGTTTTGTCCAAGTTTAAAATCGTGCCATTTCTTATTCCAATTTCGCATCATCTTATTGCATTGCCGCTAAATCTAATTTACGTTTATTGGGCACAAAACTCTCGCTCCGCAGAGTGTAATGCCCGAAATTTCACGGAAAGTCAGACTTTAATTGCGTTTGGTTAAAAAAACTGGGAACGGAGCTGCATGCAGTATTCCGGGGAAAAAAGCTACTAATGAAAAACTTTCTAAGCTGTTTTTTGCCGTTGATGGGGGCCCAGAATTTATGATTTCTCAACTCGGAGTTTGAATTCTCATAAACGGCTTGAAGACGTTCATTTGCATAAGTTATGGAGTTTTGCCCGGCTGTAGGCGCTCTTTTTTAGTCGCTGAAATTAGAGTCTGAGATAAAAAGCTTTAATTATCGAAGTTAAGTTGATTAAGATTTCTCCGTGGAAGTTGCGCGTTTTACGACGGTGACTTTTAGCATTGTTAATGTCTGTTTTCTCCGCTGTTTATCACGTATTTTCTCGTCTTTGGAGAGGCAAAAAACGTTTTATATTCTCTCATTAATTCGTTTTCGATGTTTTAATTGCTTAACTGTGTCTAAAAAACGCGTTTATTAGAGCTGCGATGTTTACAAAATGTGTCTTAATTTTATGCTTTTCGTGGTATAAGATTTTGCCGAGCTTTTTAATGAACGTTTTTCCACTGTGATTACAATGAGTTCATCTCCTATTATGTATAACATTTCCGAAGTACGTCGTTAGTGGGCTTTTTTTTCCTATCGTTCTTTTGAAACTGGGGTGTACGCTTATAAGTGAGATTTGATCGAATTAGTTTCTTAGTCATCTCATTAAAATTAAGCACCGCCTGGCACGGGGACTTAAGAAATACTAATTCCGAGGTTTAATTTTTTTACTAGCTATTTTTTCCCCCAGATTTACGCTCGCGTATGGTACGTTCGTAGCTTCGGAAATTAAGGGATTGGATAAGTAACAAACAAGCCGATGCCAGCAGACGTAATGTTACCCTTATAGCCGTTTAGAAATTCCCTAGGGCAGCTCCAGTGCAACGCACGCTTTTAATTGTAATTTTGAGTTGCGCTTCATGCTCGAGCATTATTAACACTGAGAAAGTCATAAATGAAATTAACCGTCGTCATAATTATACGAGAAACAGATTTGTGTATGGCGATAAGGGAAAATCGAGCTTCTACATGTAAGTGTAAGCATCCTTGATATACAGGGTACATGGCCACGTTTGTGCATCGCATTCCAAATAGTGAAAAGAAATTTTACAAAAATTAATTAAAAATACTTAGTTGCGAGGACCAAACTTTGGAAAACTGTGAAGGAACACTCGTATTAATTTGGTTCTCAGAGAGTACCAGGTGGCGGCGCTGTAACCGCTAGAATCGAAAATGGCGTCTTTGAAGCGAAAAACTCCCGATGTGCTTTTCTGATAGTTTATCATATCATCAAATCATGGATAAGTGTTAACTTAAGCGCACTTTCAACAGAAAATTAAATTAAAAAATCCACATTGTGGAAAATCACCATTGTTAGCATTGGCGATTTGGATACCATGGCAGTGGCCAGCTTGAGGATTTTCCTGTAGATGCCACTTTCGATACAATCGATTACAGAGCCATCTGGCAGCAGTACCTGTGAACCGAAATTTCCAAAATTTATACCTTGTATTATTCCTTGTAAAATTCCTTGTAAAATTTATTCCTTGTATTCGGTATTTTCTGAGTTATTGTTATTACATACTTGTATTATTAATTCGTAGTCACCAAAGATAAGCAGGTTTGAATTAAGAATTAATAAATTAAGTTTACTATTCTTGGAAATTTTCTATGAGAATAATCAATGTCTGTGTTTTCGAGTGGGTCACCTCTTGATTTTGTATTAGAATAATTTTGTGGAAACCATTTAATAACTATTTTTTCTGGAATTCGTCGAATGATGAGTTGCAATAAGTTTGGCGTGTTTTCCCTCTTCTGTCTCTTCTCTCTTTTATATTTAGTTTGGATCTAAACACAACCTTTTAATGTATTTTACATGAGATGCAATAGATAAAATAGCTTTTATTGATGTTGAATTTTTCATGAAGATTGCCGGCGTATTTCGGATGGGTATGCGGGGAATGAGAGAGGAGCAATAGGGGCGGACGAGGGGGTAGATTAGCTATAGAAGCTCGACGGAGGGTGTTAAATTTGGAGGGGGATAAACTATATTGATAAACGCACTCGAGTTGCACAAACAAATGGCAGTTATGGAAATTTCATTTCGGCAAATTGCATTCGTTAAAGATGGGGGTAGACGAGTTGAAATCGTGATGAAATTTCACTGGAATATAGTGAAACTATACGGGACATCTTAGTTTCATTTACTTTTATAGTAGTTTTACAGCAATTGATACTATTACTCATCGTTCACTTTTCTGTTGGCACTTTAACGTAAAGAAATTCTTAGTATTTTAAAAAAAAATCTTGAAAAACGGTTCTCGAGATTTTTGAGGGTATTATGAGGTTATTTTGGATGATATTGATGACTTTCGGCGTGTTTTAATTTAATTAAAATTGTGATATTCCTACGTTTAAAAAAATGTGACATTTTAACATTTGAAGTTGTTAAAATCATGCTCCTCGATTAGGAATACAACATTGACAATCTCAAAAATTCACCGATTGTCATATGCCACATGTCAAATGTCATAATAATATACAGCATGGCCCTATTCCACAAATGTGCGCAAGTCTGGCATTGTGTTCCACCAATAATATCGAACAACTTGTAATTGTTAGCTACTGTTACCATTCGAATAAATGTACTTGTAACTACATGTAGTAAGGTATTGAGCAATAACACAGAGGTGTATACATTTTTTGTTGTGTAAGACAAACACTTGTACGTATTACTTATTACCTCACAAGTGAAATTACACACCTTTGTGGAATAGGGCGCTGGTGTACGTAAAATACTTTTAAAAAAATCATATGTCATAGCTTAATTTGATAGATTGTCTGGTCTTTTAGGTGAATTTTGTCAAAAGATCAGCGTGACATTTTGTCAGGTTTTTCGGTTTCACTTACATGTACAGTATATGAATTTGTTGGAATTAGAACTGCTCACAAGTAGTTCATTTCATCATTATGGAACATTTTAAGGGCAATTTTGTGGGTGGGTTAAAGGAATTAGGAGTTCACCATGTATAGTTTGCATAATCATTTATATAAATAACGGTTTGAGGCTGTTTGTCCCATAAAGTCGGGGAAACCAAGCTCAGATTCGTATAACTTCATTAAGAGGTGACACTGCTATATGATACTCCCTCGCTTTATTATACGTATAAAGGATTATGATTTTGTGGAACGACATCTACGTTATTGAGCAATAAATGCCTAATCCGATTATCATCGGAGGTGAAGAAGTGGATGTATGGAAAATAATACCCCCACTCCTGTTTAAGCAGAAGCTCGAATGAAATGGGCGGCTCGTGTTTAATATGTTGACTAATTACATGGCATTAACTTTTATAACCTGCGCTTTGTAATTAGCATTATGACATAATTAAAATATAAAAAGCATAAATAAGCAACGCCACTAATTGATTGCTTGTTCAATCTGCCGTGAAGAGCGCAAACATAAGGCAAAGGCGCGTTTTTAATTGCGAATTAAATGAAGCTCGGCTTTCATTTCAGCGTTGAAAATTAATGCCTGGTCAGCATTAAGACCATGATTTGTTATGTTTTGCCAAAAGCACCTCGCTGACCATTGGCTACTTGACCAACAGAGAATAGGATGGCAAAGCACGAGCTTTGGCTTTCGAAGTGAAATCCTTAGCGAGATCTTTGTGTACTGATTACATATACTGGGTGAAACATAATTTAGTTACTGTTGCAAATATTGATGGCGTTAATCATCGTTATTCTAAAATACAGTATAATCACCAACTTTACAGTTATATCTCAAAGAAAATGACCATTAACAGGTACTAAATATATTGGTATCACAAAAATTGTATTTTCGAGCTTTATCAAATACAATTTAGCATGTTCTCATCTGTTATTGTAAAATTTAACCGAGATTGGGTAATTCATATTTATTCTATAAGGACGTTTACGAACCCCTGACTAAGATGAACCCCTGGGATGGTTGATTATTAATCATGGTTCACCCAGACCTGGAAAACCTGGAAAAGTCAGGAAAAATTCATTTACGTTTAAAAAAATAGGGAAATTGAACAAACGATAATATTTTGCATAGCTAGTTATTGGCTAGCACAAAAATCAAGAGATGACAAGCAATTCTGTAAGAGAAATTATGTAAACTCAATTAAATTTGCTGTTACATCGCGCTGTTTCCTGTTTATATATAATAGGCAATAAATATAGCATTCCTTATACATTGGCATGTCATATTTTTGCGTTATCAATGGCCAGGGTGGTCAGGGAAATTTGTTTTAAAATATGGAAAAGTCAGGGAAGTTGAAAATGTCGTCTCTGGGGGAATCCTGTTAACTCGCTAATGAAGTACATTTCAGCATC
>JAQGAF010004615.1:0-13935 GCA_034687865.1 Kryphioiulus occultus
TTGATTCCAAGGGATTGCACCCCAGTTATGCAAAACCAATATCATTAAATTTAAACACCCTTTAAGGACGAATAAATGCTCTAAATAACACACTTTTCCGAGTTTAAATCGGACATTTTGTTAAAGTGAAAAAAGCACATTTGTGGGCAATACATGCAGGTGGCCCGAATTTTTTTGCTCGTAAGTGTAGATATAATATACCTTTTATTAAAAATGATTATGGCAAAAAAGTACGACATTTTATAATCCCCACAATATTTAATCGTCTACCAGAAGATTTACTGGAAAGAACGAAAATAGGTAGTCTAAAAAGAAATTTAAAAAAATACCTTTTGGGTTCAAAAGTTGGCTGACTGATCATCACGGTTAAATAACTTATGCAATGTAACATTTAATTTATTGAATTGTTCTTAATTTTTTGTTTTTGTTTAACTTTCAAATGTTTGTCTTGCTTTATTGTAAAGGTTTTGAGACCATACAAGTTCAATTTTGAACTTCGGCCACTAATGAATAATGAATAAACTAACAGGTAAAAATACTTTTTCATGCAGTATATTATGTTGCCCAGAAATAAACGGAGTAATGGTACTAGATTTTGACACCTTGGAGAATTGAGGGGATTGCATATTTCAAAATAGTCAAGTGTAGCTAGAGAAATTCCCATCATTTCAGGCTCTAAGTTAACACCTTGAACAGCCAGCGCCACCACTGGCCTCTATTAGCCCCAATGACGCACAACGTTTCCAAATTGGCAGAATCGCTGGTAACAGCGGCAATGAGAATATGGTCCTCGTCAAATACAGGACATAATACACGGATTGTTGTACAACGTTAATGAAACGACAACAAATCGATTTTTCCCATTCTACGCGTCTCCATAGCGGCAAGCTACCACTTGAAACAATAAATACAGTAAACGAGCAGACAAAAAATGCCACTTTTCCTAGGGCAATTCTACGGATAGTTGGCTCCCAACGGCAGCTTTTCCCCTTCGGAAGGACGAATTCTATTCATTTTCATCTCATCTCACCCACTTTCAACTCCTATTCCCCACACTGCTTTCAACAGCAGCACCCAGCTTCCGTTTAGCGGCGCCAGTGCATATTTCATTAGATTTTCGTTTTGAATGGCGAGGAATGTCAGCGAATCTCGTGTTTTCGCATCGAGAAATGTGGCCCAGAACGTGGCGAACGTGAATATGCAAATGAGAGAAGATTGTCGCATCCAATTACCATCAGCCTCCTTGTCTGCTAGAAGTGCCTTTTGGTATCTCGCTTCCACATAGGTTATCCATACAATCCATCTCTCATGGTTTTCTTTAGAAAACATTAGATTAATGCGGGTCAAGCAGGAGGGCATGCAAGTAACGCCATCCTATTCAACATGGTATCCTGCTATCAGCTCAGAAATGTCATGTGATGGGATACCACCACGTGCAATATGAGCATGGGCGTAACTAAGGGGGGAGGAAGGCATGGGAATCCAGGACCTCCTCTGAAATCTTCAAATAATATATTTCTCTAAAAATTCCTATATTTCCTGTATATTCCTATATGACATCCCAGAACACGATGTAAAAAGGAACATTTCAATTGCCCCTCCAGAAATACATGTACATGTACTATATGTCCTTAGTTACGCCAATGAATGTGATGGCATATTGGGCTGACATCAACATATCAAAGTTAAGTTCAACTTCTTTGCAAAATATCGTTCGGAAGTGCATCAATGTCGATTGGCATGAAGAAAAATATAGAATCAATCATTGATATTCGAAGGTCCTTATAAGCTTATCTTTTCAATGGGACCGTATATGGTATTTTAAGTCTTAATTTCCGTGTGAATAGGTTTGTATGCTTCATTGCACAGTATTTACAGCTGAGTGCCATCATGAGGCCATGCACGTTCGCCCACATTTGGTTTTCTTTCAAAAATCTTTAATTAATGCTGGTCAAGCATGAGAGCATCCAAGTAACGCCATTCTATTTAACATGGTATGCTACTATCAGCTCACAAATGCCGTGTGATGGGATACCACCATGTGCAATGTGATGACATATTGGGCAGTCACCAACATATCGAAGCTAAACTGAATTTCTTTGGAAACTATCGTTTGAAAGTTCAGCAATGTCGATTGGCATGCAGAAAAATCGGGCCAATAATATTACCCGAGAGCCCTTATATCTTCTCAAACCATATGTATATCCATAAGAGCGTTCACGGGACTATGTGGCAGTTTTGGGGCTTATTTTCAGTGAGAGGTATTTACCATGCTTCAATTCCCAATATTTACAGCTGAGTGCCATCATGAGGCCATCCGAGTTATTGTTGTTCGAACATGCATGTCTTATGTTATAACGAGCACAAAGCAGGCTTCATTGAATATACCCAGGCAGGACGTAGGTGGATATGTTTGTCGGACTATGACGTTCTAAAAAAATGTTGACTTACGCTCATAAATTCAGCGGTTTCGAAGATTATAAAATCTTCTAGAAAGTTGGCTCGAAGCTAATCCTATTTTACATGAAGGACTTCAGCTCGAGAAAAAGTTTTGGTACGAGACCACGCCATTCTAGTCGACATTGTTCAGTGGCAAATAAATAGCTCGACGATGAAAGTGGACATCAAGGGGACCTCTGGACCTCCATGTCTTCTGGGAATTTGTGCATTTAGGATGCCTCGGTCACTGGTTGGCTGCGCAGTTGCGCAGAACAATTCCCAGTGTGATATATACATTAAGAAGAAGTAATAAGTGCGCTTTGTTGTTGCTGATAATTGCCTGGGCCCGAGTTATGCGGGTGACTTGTGGAAATAAATTCCGAAGGAACAATTTATTCGGTTAGCAAGAAGCCTGGAAACTGCCCTGTTGCAGCGTTTGCGGCAGCAGTATCGCTTCGAGAAATCTTCTCTGAAGCCACCGAAGCAAGGTCGTAAATTCGCATTAGGCAAAGCAGGAAATATGGCTTACCTCGTTTCGTGTGAATACTCTGAAAGCCCTCCAGTTTTTCTGATGCCAGGAAGATTGCAGAACCTAAAGAAGAAGAATAAGGACAGTAAATATGCTGACTCGGTTGGCAGCTTTACGCTGTTTGGGTTTTAACGAAAAACTGTTGCCGCAGCCTGGCCATAGCAGATTTGGACGAAAACCAATGGGGTGTGGGATCATAACAGTGTTAATGATGCTGCGTGCCTCAAGACTGCAGAGGGATGCCGAGTTCAAGCTAGGGAATGTTCGGTGTCCCTCTGCAATCTTGAGACAAACGGCATCATTAGCACAGTTATGACCCCACAACTCATTTCCTAGCCCTGACCCTGGTTTGTGTCCAATTCTGCTATATATGGGCAGTTTGCTCATCGATTCTGCGCACTCAATTAATCTTCTTTGTTAGCAAGTAGCCCAGCGATAACTTCCAAAAATTTAATTTACAAAGCTGCCCAAGCCACTTCGATTATGTTATGTTTCCGTTTCTTGCTTACATGAATGAAATACGACTATACTTAATGTGCTCGCTGCGCAATAGCCCGAGTTATGCTGTTGACTTGAGAAAGAAAACTGAGGTGTCGAAATAAATTCCTCTGGACAAGCCACGTTCTTAGGATGGTTCGAGAAAAATACATGTACCATTCCCAGCTTCAGTACTTCCGTCCTCTAATCATCTAATGGACCAAGAAATGTCATACGGATTGTATGGAAAACTTTCCTTTGACAAAATGGAAACGTGGAAAGTCAGAGCTGCTCGTATCGGCGGAAATTTAGTCCCCGAACAAAGCTGGTGAACTTAAATGGATAGGAAACTTGGGGATAAAGTTCTTAAGTGTCAGAAGGACATAGCTATTGGATGATGTCTAAAGAGCTTTGTCATTTTCTGGACGCTGAAGGTGCAGTTCACAATGTTCGCGAAAGGATGGACATGCCTGATAGAATCAGAATTGGAAAACAAGACAATGACTCTTTGCTTAGAAAATGTGCAGAGATGCGACATCAGCCACTGAAAATCCACATTGTTTTCTCGAAGGTAACACGATGCCAGAGCTCGAATTTGATGAAGGAGAAACAAAGCTAGCGACAGTCTCTGGGACAATGCTAAAGAACACTGAAATTGGAGCCGGACTGTTGGAGGCTGGTGATTTTATTTCGAAGCTGTCCTGGCACATGGAAATTGTGCATGACATTGCGTGTATCGTATGGACGACCATTTCAAATTACCAAACTGCGATTGCGTCCTCGATAATCCATTGCAGTGGAAATTTCCAAATGCCCCACGCTTTGCAATTACCGACGTTTACACAAATTGTCTCTTTGGCTCCCCAATTCGCACTAGAGCTGTTAATTCTGCCGAAACCACGCTGGTTTAATGGCACCATTTGCATCCGCTTAACGAGGCACGACGGGATTAGCGGCGATGATGGAAAGTCGAAACGCGTTACAGTCGACAATGTATCGGTTGATGCATCCATTACGTTAATCCGGCTTTAGCAGGATGGATTTGGAGTGTTCTGGTAAACTGTGACAATGTGTCTCTGCAAGTATGCTTGTCCTTCGTGAGCTTCATCAGGGCCTTCCCTCTACTGACGATGATGGATGCAGCGAGATTTACGGATCATGGGAGATTGACCCTCATTTGGGACCTGGCAGTTCCATTCATCATATTTACAACGCTTATATGGAGACTTAAATTGCATTTTAAACAACAAGTGTTTGGCTTATCTAAATTGGAATTTATGAATTTGGTTTGAGAAACTGCATGGGAATGGTTTGATCGAAGACAGAAACCAAGACTATTTTATCCAAGTCGAAATGCCATGTGCACAACTTGCAAAGACTTCAACTGACTTCAATTGAGATAACCGCGTGGTTTCAGGTTTCCTTGTTTGGGGTAACTAAACGCAGATGCAGCTAAGCTATCCATTCACGTAGTCTCAAAATTTGCCCACAATGGGCAACGTACATGTGTGTTTTTTCAAATACATATCGTTGTGCAGTAGTGTGCTCATGCAAGGCCTACTTGGTGCATTTTCTGTATGTAACCAAATGATTTTAGCAAATTTTCTGCATTGGCTGCATATGATGTATCTGATTTTAATAAAGGTCCGAGAATCTATTTTAAGAAGCAGAGTATTGGTATGGTCACGTATACGTGAACCAATGGCGGTGATTGAAGTGGATTTATATAAGTGCAATTTAATGGCTGGATAAATGTATAAACATAGTAAATCTACGCGTGTTTCCCAAATTGAGCCAAACCTCGGATGTTTTTCCTTTCAAAGACTAAATAAGCTGGTGTTTTAAGGGCTAACCACATTATCGACGCACGATGAGCTTGCGCCACACTCATGACCCGCATCGAATGGGTTACGATGGACGTTTAACATTGGCTATTGATGCATGCCATAAACTACTGTCGGTGCATATTGCATTTTGTGTGCCTGTTTATTGCGAATATGGGAGCAAACAAGATGAACTGGAGTATCTACTTTATTTCGGTGGTTCTGGTGGCTGCTGGGAGTTGTCAGCAAGGAACGGATATCAGATTCTCCCGAATGGCTTCCGGCAATCCAACTCGATTGGAACGCTCCCTTTAAAATTCCAGCTTAATGCGTTTGTATGTCGACGGACGTATATCGAAATAATACGAGAATGTTTGCTGATATGAATCCGTTCATGTCTAGTCGCTCCTGCCTTTTCTGCTGCCGTGAACAAAAATCGCTTTTTTCATATCCTCCAAATCTTCGATTGATTTAACTGGGACGTGTAACGATTTTTCCCCGAAAATCAATTTTGGACGTCTTTTCAGAGAGCTGCATGCGCTTTAAAGTCTGTTGAGCTTTTCACGGTGGCGAAAACGAGAAGATTTTCGTTTGACATTGGGCATTTTTGGCATTGAAGTACCAGCAACTTTTCTCCGAGAATGTAGATCGGGGCCATATCTCGTAAATTTGAGGAATGTGGTGAATTTATGAATCTGAGGAACAGCTTAGAGGAACTGAGGGTTCCATGCTTAATAAAATACAAGAGGAGTTTGGAGTGAAGAATGAAGAACGTCATGAATTTGAGGGTGGAAACCTGAAGAGGGTTTCAGAAAAAATTGCATGAGAAGACAGGTGGAATTAACTTCGAACTCCTTATGATTATTCTGAGAGATGATTTAGAAATCCTCAGTACAGTTGATACATTTGTTTAACATTGAACTCTATATGGTACTGTGCTATATGAAGGTAAATACATGTAGATAGATTGTAAATCTCAGTAACACATCTTGTGAGGTTTTATCCTATAGTACCATATGCAAACCCAATGATTCGATAGAAATCTAGCTGCACAATATACACATTTGGCTCATCAACAACTCAATAAGATCGGTGCCAAGCCTGCCATACTCCTCAATCCTCACTGCTCAGGCCTCAACCCTCTAATTCTCGCATGTTTTTGAGAATCAGGAATGAACATTTTATGCAACAAAATTATAATCAATTGTCCAGTCCTCAGCCACAACTCCTGACTCCTCGGTTTTATGAAATAGGGTCATGTATTGTACTGGTTTACTGCATGGCCGCATATAACCATGCAAAAACTTGCAGCACTTATCAGAAATCCTACCAAATTATAAGATTCCTTGCATTTTAACCGAACGTTCAAGACTACGGAAAACCATCAAAGGACAATAATTGGTTTACATGTACTTGTAGTTGACTTAGTTTAAAGTTTAAACCCATTATGCCCCAACCACCACCACCACCACCACATGGCATCAATGATGTTGACTTTGGGGGTAACGCATAGAATAAACAACAAAAGATCAATTTTATTCAAAACGTTGTTAGTGCACGATGTCAAATGAAACTGCCTCGTATTCGCGTCCCTTTTATTTATCTCTGATCGATTGTGAATTTGTGGGCGATGGTAAATTGCGTTCGTCGTACTGATTGTCAATCTGTCCGCCCCCTGATGGGCATGTCATCACGCGCGTATTTGCACAAATAATTGAATTTCACTTTGCGCTCAGCTCGGCCATAATTGAATTTGTGTTCATTAGGTTTTTCGCCAATTTCCTCATTATTGGTCGTTTAAAAAATCCCCAGTGAACGGTGATGTGCGTTTCAGTAAGCTTCGGCCCAAGTACACAATGAAAATTGGTGATGTTATCGTGGAAGCGGATGCGTTTTCGAAAGAAGCTGCATTTTCGAAAATGCAATTTGCGAGAAGTTAGCGTGTTAGCGTAATGTGCATTGTTTAAATCTTCAGTATCTTCTGCATAGTTCATGATCAACTCAAGGTGCTTTTTGCCTGCATAAAGTTGCAGGATGGCTCTCAAGCAATGAAACCCTTTTTAAAGCCTTTTTTACAGTTTCAGTTTTAAAATTTTCGAATTTACAAATTCGCATTCTCGTCCCGTGCCTTTTCAGAATTTTACAAAATGGTGTACTCTCTAAAGTCTAGTTTTAAGGCTCGAAATTTCAAGCAGTTTGACAATGGCAGTCTTTCGGGATTCGAAAAGTCGAGACACGCTTGAAATCACCGTCGTTATTGGACATCACGCTCTGGAAGTAACATCCGGCATGTGGCGGAGGCACTTCCGACTGACTCATTGTCATAACGAAAGTCCCAAAACCATCGCAAATGCCACGATTTTACGAGCCAGCCAAACGAGGTGATCGCCCAAACTTACTAACCATTTGACACGTTGCCAGGGTTACCTGCATCCGCCTTTTCAGCATCGAAGGTCCTTTTTCGCCCGATTGCCCTTCTGGGCCGCCATTTACTCTGCTGGATGGGTCCTCCGGGACCCCCCGCAAATGAATACGGCTGCTGACGATCAATACCACCATGGCTGCTATGAAAAGGCCGCCAGTGTTGACACTTGTAGAGCTTGCATGCAGCATTTATTCTGTTGGGTAAACGGATTACAGAGCCTGTAGCATTGAGTTGATGAGCTTCTGATGTTCCAGTCCTTTGGAACGTTTCCTGTTTTTTGCAACGTATGCAAATTTGAAGGCTGTAGGTGACATTCCCTCGTGCTTGATGACTGTGATGAGTTTGTAAATTTCTCCTTGCGATAGTGCTTACAGATGCCATAATGACCTTTGTCACATGCACTTATTGCAGGATTACTGGGCTACTCGGATCTTAAATGCTTAACCCAAGTAACCTCAATGGAAAGGAAGATTAATTGAATTTACATAAAAGGCTTTTCGATTCCAATTTCCAATTCCTCGAGAAGCCAAGTACTTGAGATTACAAACCTCAATTTCGGAAGTGCACTCGAAAAGCCCACTGTGCTTCATCAAAATGCTAATCGAATTGATGGTACTGTATTTCCCTGAAAGGAATTCTCTATAGCTCAACCTCCCAGCAAATTCGGCTGCAAAGCCCCCCACTGCCTCATCAAGAAAGATCATGCAATCTGATAGAAATTTTAATCTCGTAGTCAAATTGTTTTTCTGTGTTTATTTTTGTGAGCTATACAACGTTCTCAAAATATTGATATTAAATTGGGGGTCCTGGCCGATCGATGCCTGTTTTGCTTTTTATCTCTGTTACTGCACCGTATGACATTCATTATTCAGGATCTGGAAATGTTTGCAAAATACGAGAAAGCACCCACATTACAACAGCAATCGACAAAAAATACTTGCCTGTGCAGTAAGGAATATGATAGCTTTAGTGGATGCAAAACAAAATAAATTCCCTCTGATGTCGTAATTGGTGAATGAAACCCAGATTCATTTGCTAAACTAAATTCAACTCAGTACCCGGCTGTCAGTTAAGATGCCATGTTGCAGAGGGTGTAATCCATCAGCCATTCAACCCAATTTATTCGAATTTCACGAATTTCGACTGTACGACCTTTTGACTTATTTGAGGATATGGAATTTTAATGAGACGCATGTAAGAGGCATTTTTGGGCCTTATTCCACAAAGGTATTCGGAATTGTACTTGTAGAGGTATGGAGTAATACGTAGGCCTACAAGTGTTTGTGTTCACAACACAAGTTTTCTACACTTTTGTGTTATTACTCCAGACCTTACAAGTTGCAAGTTCCTTTAATCGAATTGTGAGTGTTACTAATAATTAAAAATTGTTCAATATTATTAGTAGAAATAAATACTACAAGCCAATATTTATCGGTCACTACATTTGTAACGATTGTGGAATAGGGCCCTGGCATCATTCTGTACGTTTAGAATTAATACGTTTCTAGCCATTTTTCGTTGGAAAATTTCCACGTTGTCTGAAACTGTTTGTACGAGCATCATGAGCGCATATATGCCCAGACATTCAGATAATCCATAATTGATAGAATGGACATTTGCAAATGGATACCCACGATAATGGAAATTTCCTCTGGGACATCAGTGGCTCTTCGTCGGGCTTACCTTAAAACCGGATCTCAGAGGCCCATGGCTGCTATGACAACAGAGTAACTCCGCCAGTTTCATCTGACCTCAGTTCATTTGCCATTCAAATGAACTTAATGAATTAGGCATAGATGCAGCACTTTGTTAGCTAAGGCACGGCTTTGGAGCGGAACTGGACACTAATGTCGAATTAAAACCTTCGTCACTATGGGTAATCCGATTAGGCCGCTCCAGTTCTTGACCATTACCAGAGAACAACATTCCAACTTTCGTTTCAAACGAGCTGTTAGAACCTAACGAGCAGCCCTACTGCAAGGGGTCGGATGTCGCCAAAAGTGGCACGTTATAGCCGTTACCAGACAGTCGTTTTGCCAGTTTCGCACCAACGCTTGGTTTACATCGGATTGCTGTTGTGCTTTGATTGGACGCGGTTTTTGCTGGCCAGCCATTGTCAAAGTTTCCGCTTCACCAGTTTTTTGTGTTTTTGTTTTTCTGGGTTTATCTGGCGGGATTGGATATCAACTAATGGAAGGGGTCCACCAGGGTTGGTGGGGTGACTTTAGCTTGTCGATTTCTGCTATGAACAAGGTCTTCCAAGATCAATGACGTTTCACATTATGGATGTTAAATTTCAATTCAAATCAATTGTGGGATTCTTACGTTAGATTTTTCAATGAACATAAACGCAAAGCCATTGACAGGATTAGGGGTGACGACGTCACGTGAATACCCTAGGTGGTTTCACACTCATCGATAATTCATGCAGAAGCAATCAGCTTCCCGAGATTGAATTACTGTAAAAAATTGGAAATTCTGCAGAGGTAGCTTAGTGGTGCAGTCTGAATTTCCATGAACATGTAGTATAATAAGGTGGCCCTTGAAAAATGGGCAGGAAACAAGACAGACTTCGGAAATTGGGAGAGAAATCGATGAGTAAATAGTCGGGAACAAATGTATCTGATGAGGTGTCCTGACACATGATCCTCGCCACTGACGTTATCATGCAAGCTCCCATATTGACCATTTGCTAATCGAAATTGATTCTAAACGCCCTGGAAAACGGCCAGATTTTAAATTAATAATATGATGCCACTGATTGATGAAGTAAAATTCCAATGTTTGGTTGGGACACATTTCAGAGGATGTTAATATGTTGCAGTGCGCTAAAGTCTAAAATTGGCAATTACATGCATGTATTGCATATCATTTTCGACTATACAGAACACGTGTTCTTTGCCTTTTTGAAAAGAGCATGGAGCATCTTGGCTGTTACATGTAATGTGAATTTCGTCATATATTCACTTGTATGGCGATCCTAGGGATACATTTGGAATATCGCAGTGCTAAATTCTTTTCAACGCTTTAAAGCCACTTCGTGGTATTTCCACAGAATCTCTATAGCGAATATGCTAATTCTCGCCCACGGAAAAACCTTCCATCCAACTTTCCATCCCCTTCCAATTCAGCAAAAAAGGCGTGACAAATTGCGCCCCAGCCAATTCATGCATTTCTGCAAGATATGATCCAGAGACGCATCCTGATGAATATTTCAGAGGAAACTTCATGCAACCAGACGAAATGTCACCCATGGGCACGAAATTCGGGGCCATTACGAATGCATTATGCACCAGCCCTTTAATAAATTACTAAAGCCCTATGCATTAAACTCTTAGGCGGGCTAACATAGTTTCCACAAAATTTAATGCCCGAACGGCGCGAAAAATTGCAACACTTTTAAAAGTTTTAAAAATAATGCAATGGAGATGCTCTTGAATATTTTAGCAGCATAGTTGCTGGGGGTCTCATGCTTACGGTTTAGATTATTGCTGCTGAGCTGAAGACGTAATGCATTGTTTAATGCAAAATTGTAAATTACATTATACACGTACATGCCTGCCCAAAATGTTTACATTATGACATGTAGAATATTTTCATTTGTTTAAAATTTCCCTTCATTTAACTGCAGGGATTTTACTTTCTGGAAAATCAGGGAATGTCAGGGAAAAGGAAAAGTGTCAGAAAATATCTGGGAAACGGGATAGTGTCAGGGAATGTCATGGAATTCGTGAAAATTCGTAAAAATATCATGGAATGTCAGGGAAATTGAGATGTTTGCATCAGCTAATGGATTAGCCATTATCGTTTATAAGAATTTGGGATAAGATCTATTCTTTTTCTTATTTCTTTAAAGAAAATATCATGTAATTGTCAGGGATATGACTGAAACGTTGGCCGGCAAATCGACTTGAGAATTTGAGTGGGAACCATAACTGTTTTCATTCCTTTAAGTTCTGTTTTCACGAACTTTAAGTACTTTGCAAAGAGAAACACCCACTGTGTCTCGCAATATTAAAATGGGCATATGGGACGAATATTCATTAATATATGTCATTATCGTTTCAACCCTATTACTAATGTGATTTGGCGCCGTTTTTCGATAAATATCGCTTCCTTGGTGCGTGCTTAATGCAGATCTAATTTGCATATAATTGTTTTGGAAATTTGCAAAATTAAACGATAACAGCTCTGCTGCCGCAGTATGCACAAGGAAATATTTATTGCTGCAATTCGAACTGTAATTGCAAACCATACTGGTTGCCATATGTTCGATGGCGAAAAAATAAGGAATTAAAAATAGACATATATAGATAGACCGTGTTCTTGCATCGGAAAAATTATACATAAAATTATTATTCGGTAGCAAAAGAGGTCCCTAATTTCATGCATGTGTGTTCATTGAGCGTTTCCTTCATTTTTCCCTTGAATCGTATTTCACGCACGGCTGGACATTCTTAAAGTAACTGAATTCACTGCTGTCTTATTTAATTAAATGCAAACGGGTACACGCAAATTTTATCCGCTGCCCAAGCGTGGTTCCAATGGACTAATTAATGCCCTGGTGAAGTTCTGACTGAGGGTTTCATTCGCTTTGCTAAACCACGGCATGCTAATTTGGTTTTCTGCTTGCGTACAAGTAGCAAAGGCTATGATAGCGCCTTAATAAAATCTTGTTCAGATCAGTTCGTTGACAGCATTGAGCTTGGCAGTTTAATATTTGGGTAAGGAATAGTGAAGTTTTCGAACGCTGACAGTGTTTGCCTGGCGGTAGGACAGCTGTGGTTATCAGTGATTGCCTATCGGTGAGAGGCAGTTCAGGGCCTACAAGAGGGGGGGTACAGGGGGTACATCGTACCCGGGCCCGGGGTCAAAATTCGGGCCAGGCATGGGCCTGTAAATGTGAATACTGTAGGCTAGTCACACTATAGTGGCTTAGGGACCTAAACAACGTTTGATGTACCCTGTAAATAGCTTCCAAGCCATTGAAGCCAATGGTTAAAATATTTTTGGCCATTGAACAGGCCTGGCTTTCTGCTCTTTCATGGCCTGTAACTAGATCATTGGACATGTATGTGTTAATTGCAACTTCCTGCACAGAGAGGGAGAGGTTCTCGGGGTCGGGACCTCGTTTACAAAAATTTGAAATTCAGACTAGAGAGAATGGGAGCAAAATTGAAAAAGTTACACTAGATGTATTGGAAATGATGACCAATGATGACAACCATGGAAATCTGGTTAGTATTGGAAATGATGACCAATGATGACAACCATGGAAATCTGGTTAAAACCAATCATGAGGGTCTCCTTTTTTAAAAAATTTTCATCACTGAAATTCATAACTTGTTATTACGTTTTTCAAAAATTTCGCCTAATGAGCTTTTTAAATTCTTAATCCCAGTAACCAAATTAATGGAAATCTGGGTAAAACCAATCATGAGCTTTTAAAAAATTTCATCATTGAAATTAATCATTTGTTATTAAGTTTTTCAAAAATTTTCCTGCGGCGCTTTTAAATTGTTCAACTCAATAAACAAATTTTTCGAAATCTGCGTAAAAAAATCGTGTGGAACTTCTATTTTTATTAACACAAAAAAACGCCTTCGGCGTTTATTTTTAGTAATAATTATAGCTAAATATTTTTCTTACATAGAATCGAGGCCTAAAATCGAACGTTTGATTTTTTTTACTACATGTATAATTTGTCGAAATTGGGGCACAATTTCGTTGATGGACCTCAATCTCGAAAAATGCTGTATCCGCCCTTGCTTTTATTGACAATTCTTCTTTAGGAGATATGTTTGAAATGACATTAAACTCTAGGGGCCCAGGAGAAACTTGTACCCCCTGATGAAATTCCTCTCGGAGGCCCTGGGGCAGTTTACAATCCCTTTAAGGTTAATCCTTTTGGTATTTAAAACCCCCACTTTAAGAGTTGTTTTGCAGCATGAGAAGGTTTTTGTTTTGTTCACATTTTGCATAGGGGATATGAGAATAAGAGGGTTTTTCCTGACTGCTCGTAGGCTTGCAGTGTTTGCCAGCCGTTTGGGGCAGCTGAGGTTCGCAGTGATTGCCTGGAGTTAAGGGGCAGTTAACACTTCGTATACGGTTAATGCTTTTTTCTATTTTAAATCCCCTAATTTAAGAGATGTTTTGTGAAAAGCCACACAAGAACACTTTTTTTCCTAACGTGAGCTGTGTAGTGATATCAGACACATTCAGTATACATCGTGTGTCATAGT
>JAQGAF010004616.1:0-13930 GCA_034687865.1 Kryphioiulus occultus
ATTTAGAAATGTATTTGCTGTGAATGTCTTGCCGCAAAATACATTTCCCAATTTGCAATGTATTTCAAAATGCATTTTCTTTTCATGTGGGTCGTTATTTTACGTTGTTTGTCATGCACTCATATTCAATGATTTCTCGTTTTCTGATTACTGCAATATTATCTGTCGTCCAAGCAGGACGACGCTGATGCGTGCACCGGAAGCGTGGATGACGAGATGAACCGCTACCTGACGTCATATCCGCCGCCATCCGGCTTCGAAGTGAAGAACTGGCGTTTTTCCGATTGCGCCGCCAGCGCCATCAACGACTTCCTGTTGCGCAACGGACGTCCGTGCCTCAAGTTCTGCAACGCGAGTCAGTGCGATTATCCCATGGACAGAGCCTACGTGGGACTCCTGGAACAACGAAACATGGACGGAACCAGCAGGAGGTTCACAGAGCACTGCGCAACCATACCAAGGTCAAAGGCCGCATCCTTGACCCCCATGACCTCCCTGACCCCAGCATTGGTCGTCGCCTTCATCCAGATCTGGCGACGACTGCTGACATTGTACGCATATATACGTTTGTGAGTTTTTTTGATTTTTTCTGGACGTTTCATAATTGCACCAAATGTTGACCAATTTGTATTGTTGTGATTTTACATTAAACGTTATGACACAAAACAGAAAACTAGCGTCTAATGCAATTTGACTCGAGACAAGCTTACGAAACTAACGCTATATTTTGCCCAGTACTGCCTTATATTGCCATATTTTTCCCGGTATTGCCTTATTTTGCCTAATATTGCCTTATTTTGCCATGCCTTATATTGCCCTATTTTGACCAGTATTGCCTTGTTTTACCCAGTATTGCCACATTTTGCCTTATATTGATTTATTTTGCCCATTATTGCCATATTTTGCCTTATCTTGCCTCATTTTGCCCAGTATCGCCTTATATTGCCATTTTGCCCACTATCGCCATATTTTGCCCAGTATCGCCATATTTTGCCCAGTATTGCCATATTTTTCCTTAAAGTGCAATAATTTGTCTTACCCAGCTGACTGCAGGGTACTGAGTTGAATTGAATTGAATTGCCATATTTTGTCCAAATTTGCCTTATAGTGCCATAATTTGCCCAGTATTGCCATATTTTGCCTTATTTTGCGCAGTATTGCCTTGTTTTACCCAGTATTGCCACATTTTGCCTTATATCGATTTATTTTGCCCAGTATTGCCATATTTTGCCTTATATTGCCATATTTTGTCCAGTATTGCCATATCTTGCCTCATTTTGCCCAGTATTGCCTTATATTGCCATTTTGCCCAGTATTGCCATATTTTTCCTTATAGTGCAATAATTTGCCATATTTTGCGCCGTATTGCCTTGTTTTACCCAGTATTGCCACATTTTGCCTTATATTGATTTATTTTGCCCAGTATTGCCATATTTTGCCTTATATTGTCCAGTATTGCCATATCTTGCCTCATTTTGCCTTATATTGCCATTTTGTTCAGTATTGCCATATTTTGCCTTATAGTGCAATAATTTGCCTTATATTGCCATAATTTGCCTTATATTGCCCAGTATTGCCACATCTTGCCCAGTATTGCCATATTTTGCCCAATATTGCCTTATTTTGCCCTATTTCCTCCATTGCTCTGTTTTCCCTTATTTCTTCCATTGCCCTGTGTTGTCATATTTCATCTACATGAATAATACGCAATAATGATCATCTGAAGCTAGCCTTCGATAATCTTTCCATCGTGATAATGCCCTTTGACATTGCACCGAATAAGTATGATGACCTCACGACTTTTATCAAAAATATTGCGGGCACAAAACGCATACCAAAACCAAATATTTCATATAGTGGAACTGACTCGTAGCCTATTAAATTTACTCAGCCAACTGCTTTTAACATCACTTTAAAACAAGCATAATTAATACGAGAGCGATTTAGTAAGGACGAACAACATTGAAAGCCTTGAAAAGACCCATCAGGAAAATATTTACGAATGCAGAATGTGGGAAATTGTGAAGTTCGTACTGAATTCAGCTTACCGAAGTAAGCTTGAGTAGAATTTACCAAAATGTTAAAATGAAAAAAAAAACTACTCACCATTTTTCTCCACGAATCCCCATTGCTGCTCCCGTTGATCCGTTGACCAGTTCACAACGAAGGTCAGTTCAACGCAGTTGGTTCAACTGATTTATGAAACTTTTTCGGCAAAATTTGAAAATTTTTCACGAAGAACAACAGGTAGCGTTTTGGACTTGTTTTTGAGAACCCCGTAGCAATTTTTGCGCATCTTCTACACTATTTGGACTTGATATTTTCGGGCATTTTTCTTGTCTTCACGTCGTAATCACCAGTCGTGGCACCGCACAAACACAACAGCAGACTTTCTCCGTTGTTTCCCAACTTATTTCGTCTCGTTTTCTTCATGTTTTAACAAATTTTAACATTGGTAAAAAGTAGCTGCTCACATACGAACTTCCGCCTTCCATCTCATGACTTTTTCGAATGGCGCGCGGGGGAAGATGGGAAAGATAACCGCCAGAACCTTCACGCTCATTGGTCCGAGTTTACCGGCTGCTCATTGGCCGCTTTTCGAAAGGGTTTATCCGGCTTGCATTTAACCGTAACGAAAGCACGGTCTCGGAGACGGATCGCATGCCGGCCTACCCTCGAGTGTGGACGGCGTGAAATCAGACCAGACACCGGGATAGCCACAGGTAGCATTTTTGATTTTTGGCGAAAATAAATGGATTTATTTTTTGAGGGTTGTCAAAGCCAAGAAATGATATTACGGCGAATCCATTTATCTGGTTTGCAGGCTGTCAAGCAGTTCAGTGGATGAATAATATAGGAAATATAGGGAAAAATATACAAGAAGAATATAGGAGAAAAAAAACCAAATTTAGGATTTTTTCTAAAAAAAAATCAGTAAATTACAGCAGCTTAGAGCATTTTCTACTGTTTAATTGTAACTGCTCAAAGGCGCATGGCCAGTTGGTATGTATAATATACGAAATATAGGAAAAAAGGACAAAAAATATAGAAAGAATGCAGGAAAAAAAGAAAAAATACATTTTAATTGTAAGTTGATATGAAAAAATATAGGAAGAATATAGGGAAAAAAAGGAAAAATTTACGATTTTTTCTAAAAACATCAGTAAATTCAGCAGCTTAGAGCATTTTCTGTTTTTTAATTGTAATTGCTCAAAGGCGCATGGTCAGTTGGTATGAATAATGTAGCAACTGTAGGAAAAGCATAGAATTTTTGCTAAACAAATCAATAAATTACTGTAGCTTACGATCTATACTTTACTGCTTCTGACTTTTTCACAATGCAAATATCTGATTTTTTTCCAAATTTTTACTAAATATTTTAGAAAAAACTTAAAAATTGGTTCTCAAACTTTGAACCCCAACGCACGTAATTTTCATTTGCCTCAGCAGTTTGCAGTAAAATATAGGAAAACATAGTATTTTTCTAAAAATATAGAAAATAGTAATCACGTGACAGCCTGGATTTGTAGGTTTGTAAGCATTATTACAGAATTCTCCCAAAGATGATATTTTCTACTTCCCTGACTTTTCCCTGACTTAACTTTCCCAGGTTTAAAACCAATTTATCTGACCACCCTGATCACCGAAGATAAAAAAACGTGAGAAAAAAAAGTAGAATTTGTAGTTAATCTATAGGACGTTATTCACAACAGGTATCAAAACACCTAAAATACAAAAGTAAAACCAGAAATGAATTTTCGACCATGGCAGCCAAGGTTGCAAGTTTGCAAAATGTACAGCACTTTTATTTTTTATCCCAACCCAACATGGAATTTCTGCGGTGAAACATCACCTAAGTGAGGAATGATCCACGCGAATGAGGCTCGAGTCATCTGAAAATGCAAACCATGAGATTTTCGGTGTCTCTTCAATTCTTCATTATCCCTGTAAATGCATTTTTAGTTTCGGTTTTTCAGAAAATCTCGCCTTCGAACGTGCATTTGGGTTTAATTTCACACTTGAAAATACTCGTTGCGGGTGGTTTGTAAATGCATCGGAACTCAGCCGAGCTGCTCCGGGACAACATTCATCAGACTTTCGGTTTCCAGCTTGGTCTTGACCACTGGTCATCGTGGTCAGAAGCCCGCACAAGATGCTGAGACATCAGAAATAAATTACAGTCCTTCAGCAGTGACTAAGGCATGTTTCAGGAAATGACCAACGGTACACTAGGGTCTCGGAGAAAAATTGGGTGTAAAAATAGAAACTTCGTGTCTGCTTTATGGTAAAAAAACCGAGTTCTCCACCGCTAGATACTATTAAGAGATGTGCGACATCATAAGCCCAGGGCTTCCTTAAGAAGAGACGCAACGTCATTCTGCTCGTCGCTGCCGGATTCTGTCAAAAAAACAGAAAAGAAATCAGGCGTTTCAATTTCCCAAACTCGCCGCAGCAAACCAACCGAGTTCAATACTCACTCGAGTTGCTCGACGTCACTTCTTTTTCGAGCTTGAGTTTGCGTTGCGCCGACTGCAGAATACCTTCTTCGATGGTGTCCTTGCTGACGAGTCGAACGATTTTCACGGTCCTGAAACGGGTAATGATAGCGGTCAAATTTGGGACTTTGTCATGGTTCATACCAAAATTAGCAACTTAATTTCCCTGACTTTCCCTGACCAAATCTGATTAATTTCCCTGACTTATCAATTAAAAATTGTCACGTGTAATTAAAATTAGCTTTATCCGCAACACTACAATTAACTATGTTTTTTTGTATTGTTCTGTCAGGATGACTAGCCGAATCTTCGATTGAATTTCCCTGACTTTTCCAGGTTTTCCAGACATTTTTTTGGAAAATTTCTAGACAATTTCAATAAACAATTTTTACGGATTCGATCAGAGCAAATATGCCATATGCCGGAAATTTTAGAAATTATAGATCCGATCACGAAATGATGGAATTAACCCACAATTTTGTAAGAAGAAATAATGATGATAATAATTAAGAGACTACCATAGGCGAAATTTTTGAAAAATTACGAGAAATATTGCATTTTTAGTGTATTAATATTAATGACGATACAGACACTAATGGTTGAAACAGCTAGATCTCAAAGACTGCATTTTTGAGGACTTTTTTGAAATATTAAAAAATTCTGCGTAATGACGGAAACGCAGTAGGCGACATTTTAAAAATAAATAAAAAACGCCGTAGGGCGATTTTTTTTAGAAAATATTAAATATTAATGATGATACGAACACTAATCGTTGAAACCACTAGATATCAAACACTGCATTTTTGAGGACTTTTTTGTAATATTACAAAATTCTTCATAATCACAGAAACGCCGTAGGCGAAATTTTTTTCAACAAAAATAAAGCATTTTAGGTGAATCTTTCATAAGGAAAATTAATGCTAATGATAAGAAATGATAATGAAAACGCCGTAGGGCGAATTTTTTTTAGAAAAAGTAGATCATAAATACAGATTTTCTAATGCTTTTCACGTGATACTTATACCAATCAAAATAGTTGTGTCACAACAAATTTCCAGACATTATGAATTTCCCTGACTTCCACCTGAATTTCCCTGACTTAATGCTCAAAATGTCAAGATTTCCTTGACTTTACCTGACCACATTTCATTTCCCTGACTTTCCTTGACGTTATGTGAAATTAATCTTACCAGGAGTTTGGGAATTGGGTCTAGTATCGCTGAGCGTGATGGTGAGGTTCTCGTTGACCAAGCGTTCCTCCCCGTAACTGTCCTTCTCTTTCTTCAAAATGCTGGGGGTATCAGATAAAAAAAAATTTAAATTTCATGTAGCAATCATAAATCTCTTTCAGAATTGCCATTTAGTTCTGAGTCCATAAATAGGCAAACTCGTATGCTTAAAATGGCATTACTTGTTTTCCTGATGTCGCCATACCTTAGCACCATTTTGTGAGGTCCCGCAGAGCCATTTCCTAACAGCGTGCTACTGTTCGGCTCATCCAGGTCAATGGTCATGTGTGGGGCTCCGCTTAGCCTGGGCTTGAACGCAGTCACCTGTTCCAATGGAATCTTAAATTTCTTCAAGTTTTGCTCTGAAGTGAGTATCACTGGTTCCACTTCCATTGGAACACGTTTGGGCGTCAGAACCGAACTGTCCGCATCATGATTTTTCACAGGTTTCGATGGATTCGGTTCAGGGTGTTTGGCATTACTCTCGTCTGTAGAACAACTGACTGTTTTTAGGATTTCCACGGGGAGTTGAAACTTGCTCGATGGTGTGTCCTCAAGGTCAGGAAGGTCATCCTCATCATCAGAATTTGGTAAAAACCAAGGCGGCATATTTTTGTTTGCATCACCACTTTCTGATGTTTCGACCTTGTCTGTTGGGCAATGGGAAGTGTCCTCCGGAGCAGGCAATTCTAAGTCCAATCTCCGTTTCACTGAGGCGATGCTCGGTTCTGAGGTTTCTGGTTTGTCGTTAACCTCGAGATTTGCTGGGGTGGAACTAAGCTCAGGGTGTTCAGGTAGTTTATCGCTCAATTCGGCACTTACAGGCAGGCTGCTTGTTGCGGGCTTCTGGCGAACTTTGACAAGGTTTTTTCTGAAATTGTCCGAAAGATGAAACAAAAACCGTCAATATTTTAATAGAAATTTGGCAGCAACCCACTTTTCAAAAGAAACATTGTTATGAGCTACAAATGCATTGCCTTCAGTCGAAGTCGAATTCTGATTTAAGCGTGTAATAATAGCAAGTCATACACTTTGATCAGGATTAAAAAATAATGTAAATACATGGTTCATACCAAGATTTCCAACTGAATTTCCCTCAATTTCCCTGACTTTCCCTGACCAAATCTGATCAATTTCCCTGGCTTATCAATTAAAAAATGTAACGTGTAATTAAAATTTACTTTATCTGCAACACTACCATTAACAATATTTTTTATCATTTTGTCAGGATGACTAGGCAAATCTTCAATTGAATTTCCCTGACTTTTACAGATTTTTAAGACAGTTTTTGGAAAATGCCCAGACCATTTCAAGAAGCAATTTTTACAGATTTGATCCAAGAAAATATACCATATGTCGGAAATTTTAGATCTGATCACGATATGATGGAATTAGCCTACAATTTTGGAAGAAATAAAAATATTAATAATTAAGAGACCGCCATTGTCGAAAATGTTGAAAAATTACAAGAAAAATTCTTCATAGTGATGGAAACGCAGTATGCGAATTTTTATTTAACAAAAATAATGCATTTAGGCGAATTTTTCATAAGGAAAATTAATGCTGATGACAAGAAATGATAATAAAAACGCCGTAGGCGAAATTTTTAGAAAAAGTAGATCACAAATACAGCTTTTCTAATGCTTTTCATGAGATACAAATGAATTTCCCTGACTTTCCCTGATCACATTTCATTTCCCTGACATTCCATGATGATATGAACCCTGAAATAGCAATTTAGGAATTATGTCGACAAAAAAAATGAAATGCAAATCCTTCCTCTTTCACGTACGTTAAATTTTTTTTCTTCTTGTTTATTTCAATCCTAGTAAAATTAACCACGTGATATTTGCTTGCTAAAGAACACCAGCCCCGAACAGACGCAAGCAATTTTGTTAGATCTGAATAAAAACATGAAATTCAAAGACTACTTACAATATGCTCTCTGCTTCTCTGGCACTAGGTCTTATTACTTTGGGCACGATTTTCTTTCGATTCAGGAAATCGTCTAGCGTTCGTTGTTGCGGGACGTGGTAAGGCAAGCTAACACGAGACTGACGCATCATGCGCTGACTCTCACTGTGAAGCTGCTGGAGATCCCCTTTCTTTGGTTTTGGCCTCTTGGCAACCTTAGGTGGCTTTGAAGTGGTTTTCTGCAAAAAATAAATGTCAACATATCAAAAAATTCTCGAATGCGGAAAAACGTGTGGTATGTTTTTCGATACTTTTAAATGAGACTTACGGTTGATCTGCGTGCTGCCTTCTTGATATCGTCCAAGCTCACCCCATCCTCCCTTTCAACACTGTCTCGCTCAACCTCATCGCCGCTCGATCCTTCGGCATCGAACAAGTCACTGTTTGCCAGAACCTTATTGCGGAAGGTCGCCCCGCCGTCCTCCTCGGCAGAAACTTCCTTGGCGATGCCGAGGTTGTCTTCGACGCCGTGCTTCCCCGCAGAACCTCTCGTTGGCTGAACGTCCAATTCTGCCGTGTGATTTTTGCGCTTATTCCTGAAACCATACGACTTGAGTGGCTTCTCGGCATTTACGTCCTCATCGCTGGAGTTCTCGAAATTCATTATTCGCCGCTTGCCAGTTTTCCCTTTAGGCGACTTTTTCTCACTAGTGTCACTTTCTCCATCAACTTCCATGATGCTGGTCTCTCGTTGTTGAACTGATGCTGAAGAAGAATTTCTAGATTTGACCACATCGTCCTCATCGCTCGAGTCCATGAAACTCATCACTCGTCGCTTGCCGGCCTTCGCTTTAACTGACATTTTCTCAATAGTGTCACTTTCCCCCTCAACTGCCATGGTGGAGGTCTCTGTTGGTTGAACAGGTTCCGAAGAAGAAGTTTTAGATTTTACAACATCGTCCTCATCGCTCGAATGCTCGAAATTCATTATTTGCCGCTTGCCGGCATTTCCTTTACGCGAATTTTTCTCGCTGCTGTTACTTTCCCACTCAACTGCCATGGTGCTGGTCTCTGGTGGTTGAACAGATGCCGAGAAAGAAGTTCTAGATTTGACAACATCGTCCTCATCGCTCGAGTCCTCGAAACTCATTATACGTCGCTTGCCGGCCTTTCCTTTAGGATACTTTTTCTCACTAGGGCCACTTTCCTCATCAACAGCCTTGGTGCTGGTCTCTGGTGGTTGAACAGATGACGAAGGAGTTCCAGATTTTACAACATCGTCCTCATCGCTCGAATCCTCAAAATTCATTATTCGCCGCTTGCCAGCTCTTCCTTTAGACGACATTTTCTTCCTATTGTCAACTTCTTGGGTGCAGGTCTCTGGTGGTTGAACAGATGCCGAAGTGGAAGTTCCAGATTTTACAACATCGTCCTCATCGCTCGAGTCCTCGAAACTCATTATTCGCTGCTTGCCTGTTTTCCCTTTAGGCGACTTTTTCTCACTGCTGTCACTTTCCCCCTCAACTGCCATGGTGCTCGTCTCTGGTAGTTGAACAGATGCCGAAGACGAAGTTCCAGATTTTACCACATCGTCCTCGTCACTCGAGTCCACAAAACTCATCACTAGTCGCTTACCAGCCTTGGCTTTACCTGGCATTTTCTCACTAGTGTCACTTTCCCCCTCAACTGCCATGGTGCTGGTCTCTGGTGGTTCAACTGATGACGCAGAAGGAAATCTTGAGTTGACTACATCATCCTCTGCTTCGCTATCTGCATCTAACCTCAGCTTGGTCTTGCGGCGCAGGAGACTGATGGGCTCATCGTCAGAATCACTGTCAGCAACATGGTTGCTGAATGTCTCAGACTGACTAGTGATCAAGGCCTCCTCCATAGTGGGGCTTGCAATGAGACTTCCTAAAGATTAATAATCATTACAATTTTTCTGTCTTGTGCATTGGTCAATATACACGTAGGCCTATGGCCTAGTGCAGGTGAACGAAGAAATTGTTATTTTGACCATTTTTCGTTGAGGCCGTTGCATAATTGCTAAATTAATACCTTTATAAATGATAAATTGCTTACCTGGAAACGGGTACTGTCGCAAAAAGCGAATGAATCACAAAAAAACACTCTGAAATAATGCGGCGAAACAGCAGAAAAATAGCGGGAAAAGTGGTCAATTTTGCCGGGAAAACCGAGGCAGTTTCGTGAAGCGTACCGCGTTCGGCGCATCTGCAATCTCGGTTGTTTTCCAAGCATCGATCCGGTTAACAAACTAAAAATTAGCGCTTCGTAATTACCGATATTTTGCTGACGGTCGAACTGTCCACGAAGGTCAAATCGAGTTCACAGAGTCATGCTTACAGAAAGTTCGAAAGTTAATATCAGCCGTATCATGATTTTAGAACGCGCTTTCGTCTTTAGCAAAAGCGCCATTGCTTTGATCATGCTTTGATTTAAAAAATGAGCGCGTAAAAAGGACATTTCGCCTACTAAGGGTCCAGGCATTACTGATATTCAAAATACACGCCCACGTCATCATTGGCCTGCAAAAATGTCGAATTGAGCGGTTCAGATTTAATCATTTCTGCCGATAATTACTACCCAAATTTGCTGTAACAGTTTGCGCTTCACAACCAACACCTTATCGAGCACCCTGTAACTAGAGCTAGTGCTCCCCGCCAGGTGACGCTAACCTCACGTGCCTTATTTCAGGCGGGCTTTTCGTTTATGACGTCATTTATTCTCCGCGTTCGAAGTTCGAAAGATGTTGCAGCATCCAAGGTAGGTCGTTATCTTTTAGTAACTTTATAAAAATGGGAATTCGGCCTCAATTAAACTGGATTAAAATGCGAAGCTGGTCACGAGTAGCAACCGTGGGATGCTTTTGGAATAAATCGGATGTTGTGGATCGACTACCTATGCGATTTTATAATCTGTCATGTACCTGATGTAGGCATGGAGTCGGAATGCCACAGACTAGAATAGTAATATTGGAGAAGATGGGGGCAAGCCATCCGTGTGGGGACACATGGCGCCCCACACGGGCGCCCATGTAAATCAAATTTTGAAGGGCAGATTTCCTAGATATGCAAATTCCTAAAATTCAGGTGTTATTCGACGAGTTCTGTCATATATAGCCCTAAAAGTACATTGACGTGATAACATGACTTAAAATACAGTATGTCCTGAATGATTTCCATTGAGATTTCACCGAATTGTTGATTTTTGCCTCATTATAACCCAAATTCACTGTGTATTTACGTTTTATGTTATGTGGCACCCTGTAACTCGATTTTTTTACAGCTTCCCGGCAGAAGGCGCCACCTTCTATGCGGCTGATTTTAGGCGGGCTTTTCGACCGTTACGCCATTCTTTCTCTGCGTTCGAAAGATGCAGCAGCATCAAGGTAAGTCGTTGATAATTCATTTTACGCTTTTATTAAATTGGGAATTCGAGAAATGGGATCAATATGCGAAACTGGACACGCACGACAACCGTGGAAAGCTTTTGGTTCAACTCGGCTGCTGTGAATCGACTGAATAAGTAATTTTATATACAGCTATGCATGCACGGAGTCTGAATGGCATATAGGCAGGCTAGCATCAAGTGATGAAAAAGTTGCGGCAATGCGTGGAAGCTAACCCATAAATTAACGGTTTTATTTGTGTTGTTTGTCGGTAGGTGACGCCACTTTCTGCACTTAATTCGTTCGTTACGTCAATTGTTCTCGTCGTTCGAATTTTGAAAGATGCTAAAGCATCGAGGTATGTCATTATCTATTTATAGTTTATATAAATTGGAATTCGAATTAAATACGATTAAAATGCGAAGCTGGACACGAGCAGCAACAGCTGGAAGCTTTTCGTTCAAATCAAATGTTGTGAATACATTAATTTAGCGATTTTATAATTGGCCGTGTATGCATAGAGTTTGAATGCCATAGACTCGGATAGAGAGAGATGGAGAACTTGTGGGAAAGGCAACCATCCAGGGATAAATATTGTTTCATTTTCCCCTTCTACCGACCCCAAATTTTCAGGACAGGGAAATTTTCATAAAATACAAATTTCTAAAATTTAATGCGTGTTCGACGAGTCTCGTTTTCCAAAGATGCATTTCCGAACCCAGGACTGATCTAAAAAAAATTACAAATCCATCACTTGTATTAATAATCAAATATTTTTCTAAGCGCCCTAAATGCAAGCGTTTCTCTGAATGTTTGAACTTCGAAACGACCACCTTTTCGGACACCCTGTAGCTCGAGTTCTTTATTTTCAGTGCTTCCCGGTAGAGGACGCCACCTTCTATGTGCGTGAGTTTAGGCGGGCCTTTTGTCCGTTATTGTCGATAGCGGTGTTCGAATTTCAAAAGATGCGGCAGCGTCCAAGGTAGGTCGGTTGTTATCATTTCATCTCAATGCTTTATAATAATGGAAATTCGATTCAAACGTGGTTAAAATGCAAAACTGCACACGAAGAAACAGGAATTCAAATAATCTGTGAATAAATACCCGTTATATTCGACCTAGTGCAGTCTGATTGTGAGGTAGATTTAGGAAGATTAGAAAAGGAAACCGTGAACCATTTTTGGAAATTCAAATTTGTATTGACCCACAGACCGAAATTTTCCTGTTTAAACTTCAAATTAATGAATTGGAAAGGCAACTTTTTGATAAGAAATTTATAAATTATGGTCGAATATGAGTAGGCAAGTTTCCCAGTGACGTTGGTATATTAGAACCTGACACTATTTTGAAAAACATAGCTTATTCTTCACCATTCTTCCGTCATTCTGTTGTCACAACTTGTACATGTTCTCATAGATTGACACCGAAGCAGTCCTATGACGTTACTTTTCTGCCAGAAGAAATTGCTTGAAATCAGCTATAAATTGCTGCAATTTTTAGAACCATTTCAGTGATACGATCTCTTGTTTTTCTGCTGTTTATGCATGGCAAAGTATCCACAATGGTCTAGGTAAATACAAGTATAGCCTATATGAAAAAAACCACAGGCCTCTTGTACATATACGGAACGCATTAGTTAAATGCATACCTGTAATTGCATTATGCAGAGAAGCCATCGAGCTTTGCAGTGAAGTTACAGTGGCAAAATAAATTTTACATGTACATGTAGAGTATACTCCACGCAATCGTTATACAAAGCTACTCTTGCATTGTTAGTAAAACATTTTGCATGATATGTATCTATCATGCAGTCAGTGGCTCATACATGCCGAAAAATATTTCAGAAATATGCAACATAGTTCTCTCAACTCGCTCACAAATTCTGAAATAAGTATTATGATCAAAAGTACTCTGACACTTGCCTTTCCACACTCTTTCGATATTAATTTCTCTTATGATCTAATCCCGCTATTCGTCCAGCAGTGCTGTTGGAAGATCAGAACTGATCCTGGGTGTTGTGATCTGGCTCGTTGGTTGAGTACCAGTTCTTTCCAGAGGCATTTAGTTGGTTTCAGATATGGGCTCTGCATGTGCAGGCCAGCCAAGTTATTTCACTCCCATATCTTGAAACCATTCTGAACATGTAAGTCTCTTTGCTTTGTGGGTGTTGAACATAACCATGTTGGTCCAGAATGACCATAATGGTTTGTGTATCTCATTTCATGAGAACTTTATATACGAAACACCTCCTCACCATCATTCATCCTCAACCAAACTTCACAATGGGACCAACAGCCTGGTAGATACTGTTGCACTGGTATGCTCGGCACGCAAACCTGAAGTGTGATACGTATCCAATGCATTGAAAGGAAACATTTATTACAGGTTTAAGGTTGGGGGAAATGGAGGATATTATATGGGGGGGGGGGTCATTGTAACTTTCCAGGTGCAGCATCCAGTCAACATGGGCCCCACACCACTAGTCAAATGTCATACTATTTTCTTTTTTGCATGTTTAGGTCAAGCTGGATCAGCCAAAGTGCTATGAACAAGAATAAGGCTTGTTCGTGAACTCTGTGTGCTCGTCAATGCGTCTTCGAGTCCAAGCGCGATTCTACCCAAAGTGAAGTCGGTAGTTTTCTGTGTACGCGACAACGGTTCTTCGAGTCAAACCGCGATTCTACCCAAAGTGTAGTCGGTAGTCTCTGTGTACGCGATAACGAGTCCAAGCTCGTTTATACCCAAAGTCAACTCGGTAGTGCTAGGTAGTGTTGTAGAAGAGAACTTCCTGACTGCCACATTGACTGTGCGTGGAAGTTGTATACCAACGAGTCCTCAGCAGGGATGTCTCGGGGCAGGATCACAGTAAGAGTCCGATGGAC
>JAQGAF010004617.1:0-13923 GCA_034687865.1 Kryphioiulus occultus
ATTTAAAAATTGTCAAAAACATTAGCTCTTATTTAAAAATTGTCAAAAACATTCGCTGAGATTTGAAAATTGTCCAAAACATTTACTCAGATTTAAAAATTGTCAAAAACATTTGCTCACATTTGAAAATTGCTAAAAAACATTTACTCAGATTTGAAAATTGTCAAAAACATTTACTCAGATTTGAAAATTGTCAAAAACATTTTACTCACATTTGGAAATTGTCAAAAACATTAGCTCATATTTAAAAATTGTCAAAAACATTAGCTCTTATTTAAAAATTGTCAAAAACATTCGCTGAGATTTGAAAATTGTCCAAGACATTTACTCAGATTTGAAAATTGTCAAAACATTTGCTCACATTTGGAAATTGTCAAAAACATTCGCTGAGATTTGAAAATTGTCAAAAACATTTACTCAGATTTGAAAAGTGTCAGAAACATTTGCTCACATTTGGAAATTGTCAAAAAAACTTGCTCACATTTGAAAATTGTGAAAAACATTTGCTCACATTTGAAAATTGTCAAAAAACATTTGCTCACATTTGAAAATTGTTAAAAAACATTTGCTCACATTTGAAAATTGTCAAAAACATTACCTCATATTTAAAAATTGTCAAAAAACATTTGCTCACATTTGGAAATTGCTAAAAAACATTTGCTCACATTTGAAAATTGTCAAAAACATTCGCTGAGATTTGAAAATTGTCAAATACATTTACTCAGATTTGAAAAGTGTCAGAAACATTTGCTCAGATTTGGAAATTGTCAAAAACATTTGCTCAGATTTGAAAATTGTCAAAAACATTTGCTCACATTTGGAAATCGTTAAAAAACATTCGCTGAGATTTGGAAATTGTCAAAAACATTTGCTCAGATTTGAAATTTGTCAAAAACATTCGCTCGCATTTGAAATTTGTCAAAAACAATTGCTCAGATTTGAAAATTGTCGAAAATATTTACTCAGATTTTAAAACGTTTTATCAAAAACATATGCCTACGCTAAAATTTAAACTGTCAAAAACATTTGCACAAATTTGAAAATGTGTGTAAAAGCATTTGCCCAGATTTGAAAATTTGTCAAAAGCAATTGTTCAGAGATGGAAAAATAGAACGAAAGCATTTGTTTATCGATCATAAGTTGATCCAAATCACTGGTTTTAATATCGATTTTTTTCTTAATTTTCGTTTAGGTGGCTGCTAATTTTTTAACGCTAATTGCGGCGAACATTTTGGGTGCGATGACCCATTGTTTTATCAACACGAAACATCGAAGCTCTTTCGGTGAGACAAAAGTGCATCTGAAAACTAAATTGAAGTACGAGGAGCACTCTCTTGAGCAGGTAAGAAATACATTTTTTATTACGTATATTTACTAGCATTAGCAGCGTTATGCTTTAAGTTTTTAAAAAATGCGCGTCTTTAAAATGATCTTAAATTTGCGAAATTTATTTCTAATTAGCTGCGTGGCGATTTATCATCTGGCTGGCTCTTGTTTTAATTTCTCGCTAATTAATTGGCCCCTGAAGTGCTGTTGCTACTTACTAATGAGTATGAATTACGCTTCGCAATTTGTTCACTCGGGTGCTAATAAACCGTTATTCGGGCAGCCTTTTTTTTTGTCCCGAATATAACGAGTTTAAAAAATGTCGTATTGTTTTTCGCACAAATTATTCGGATGCTCGCTCGTCTTAATGAGCTTCTCAAAGCTAAATTAAGAGTGATTTATTAGTCTGCATCCCAAATTATGCACTAAAGTGGACGATTTTGATAATTATTAACCAGAAATGCACCACTAATTAATCAAAAATGGCATAGTGAGTACAGAAGGGTTGAGGTAACATTTTCCAGGGTTCATGCTGTCAGGGAAAGTCAGGGAAATGATATGTGGTCAGGGAAAGCCAAGGAAATCTTGACATTTTTATCATTGAGTCAGGGAAATTCAAGCGGAAATCAGGGAAATTCATAATGTCTGGAAATTTGTTGTGTCCCAAATATTTTGATTGGCTAAAATAGCTCATCAAAAGCATTAGAAAAGCTATATTTGTGATCTACTTTTTCTAAAAATTTTGCCTACGACGTTTTCACTATCATTTCTTATCATTATCATTATTTTTTTTATCAAATTATTTTATTATTTTTATCATTTATTTTGTTTCTTGAAATTGTCTGGAAATTTTCCAAGTGTCTGGAAAACCTGGAAAAGTCAGGGAAATTCAATTGAATATTTGGCCAGTCATCCTGACGGAAAAATACAAAAAATATAGTTAATTGTAATTTTGCAGATAAAGTTATTTTTAATTACACGTGACATTTTTTATTTGATATGTCAGGGAGATTAATCAGATTTGGTCAGGGAAAGTCAGGGAAATTGAATTACAAATTTTTGTTATGAACCATGTAACTCACTGCAACATTATTGACCAAAACAAATGCAGAATTGATTAAAATTTTCATGCAAAATTAGATCAAAATTACTAGATTTCACTAACATAAATGCCAAAATTTATTATTATTTCTCCTTACAAAATTCTGGGCTAATTTCATTATATCGTGATCAGATCTATAATTTCTAAAATTTCCGCCATATGGTTTTTTATTTGCTCGGATCAAATCTGTAAAAATTGTTTTTTGAAATTGTCTGGAAATTTTCCAAACAAAGTGCCAGGAAAACCTAAAAACGTTTTCCTGGAAAGTCAGGGAAATTTAATTGAAGATTTGCCTAGTCATGCTGACGGAAAATACAAAAAATATACACGTAGTTAAATGTAGTGTTGCAGAAAAAGTTAATTTTAATTACACTTGACAATTTTCATGTGATAAGTCAGGAAAATTAATCAGATTTGGTCAGGGAAAGTCAGGGAAATTGTGTTGCAACTATCGGTGGGAACCATGTATTATAAATACCGTGTCATTAAGTTATTAATTTGTTAAGGTTGTCCAGTAGTCGCCATATTATAAGACACGTTAAAATGTTGAAAATCCGTTTTTGACATATTTTTGAGACGTGCCTGAACATGTCAAGCTCGTTAATTTTAATGCCAGGTGTTTTCTGCATGAGTCGACACGCATTAAATGAAATATTAACAATGCATTTGGTGCATTTTGCTCACGAAATTTATTACGTCTTGCCATCGATTTATGCATTGCGTGTACGGGGTATTTAAATACCGTTGGAAAGAGTATACAGTACAGTGAATTTCCGCAGTCGTAACAATGAGTTATGGCGTCATCGTTATGGGGGGAATAAAACGGGTTTACCCTTATGTATTCACCCATTAAATAAATTTACCGTGGATTTTATTGCGCTCGTTTCCAAGTTATGACGTCAAAGATTAACTTACTCAATTTGGTGTGGCGTCAAAATTTGATAGCATTTCGGTCGAAATGATCCATTTTATGGATCTCTAGTTTGTACTGGTTCTATACCTTTACTTTTAATGGTTTCATACACTTCATTTTTCCATGTACAGGATGTTCCAAGTAAATGCAGTCTGCCTTCATCTGCTTTTATGTGGGACACCCTGTATAAACTAAATGGCATTTTAAGTTAATTATTATTTTTAATGTGCAAAATGATCATTTAGCTGAATTTTGCCAAATTTCATTTTTGTACGTACATGGTGTTCCATGTAAAGGTAGCCTGGCTTCATCTGCTTTTATGTGAGACACTCTGTATAAACTAAATGGCATTTTAAGTTAATTATTATTTTTATGTGCAGAATGCTCATTTAGCTGAATTTTGCCAAATTTCGTATTCAAATTTCAAATTTCATTTTTGTATGTACATGGTGTTACACGTAAAAGTAGCCTGGCTTCATCTGCTTTTATGTGAGACACCCTGTATAAACTAAATGACATTTTAAATTATTATTATTATTTTTATGTGCAGAATGATCATTTAGCTGAATTTTGCCAAATTTCATATTTAAATTTCATTTTTTGTAAGACCATGGTGTTACACGTAAAGGTAACTTGGCTTCAACTGCTTTTATGTGAGACACCCTGTAAAAACTAAATGGCATTTCAAATTAATATTATTTATAATGTGCAGAATGATCATTTAGCTGAATTTTACCAAATTTCATATTCAAATTTCATTTTTTGTAAGACTATGGTGTTACACGTAAAGGTAGCCTGGCTTCATCTGCTTTTATGTGGGACACCCTGTATATGCTAAATGACATTATGCGTTATTATTATGCTCATGATAAAATGATCCCTGTCGTCCAAATTTATGTATACAAGCCAACATTTGACACTTAAGAATTCGTTATCATTTTCCTGAATTTGTTAAAAAAAATGCATTTCATTTTTTGAAAGTACAGGGTGTTCCACGTAAAAGTAACCTGGCTCCATCTGCTTTTATGTGGGACACCCTGTATATGCTAAATGACATTATGCGTTATAATTATGCTCATGATAAAATGATCCTTGTCGTCCATATTTATGTATAGGCCCTACAAGCCAACATTTGACATTTAGCAATTTATTTTCATTTTCCTGCATTTTACCAAATTTCATGAATAATTCTGCTGTTTCCTTTCCATTTATCCCTGTCTTCTTTCGCTGTTTATTCTTTTCACTTATCATATTTCACCCAATAATATTTGTCTAGATAGTGTGGGTCCCATGTATCCAATGCCTAAAGTGATTTATAAGCCAGATATGAATGCCGTATAAGCCCATTGCACGCAATAAATCGCATACAAAAAAGGTCGTTCTGAAGAACTATAATTTTGAAAATATTTTATTGAAAAGCATTTTTGGTAATATAACCATGAACTATGTCTCACTTTAAGCTATTCTCATTTGATATGTAGTATCGAAGTTTTAGGGATTATGTCACCATAAAATCGTACTGAGATACATATTCATTAATGATTCAATTTTAATGTGAAATACTTTTATTTTTTTTTAGCAACGTTTGCTGCATTCTGTGCTTCCAGAACACGTTGCCAACGAAATCAGAGGACATTACGACAAAGTTGCTGATGCACAATTCAAGAAGATTTACATGAAAAGGCACGAAAATGTGAGGTAAGCAAAAAACTCGAATTTTATTTGGATTTTATACGAATTTTATAATGCCTGATGCAGATGTACATTGACGTCTATGTGTTACTCATTGAATGTTGAATATCCAATGACCTACTGAAATGACCTTGCGAAATACCTACTTAACAGTAACTATAGTGTATTTTATAATTCAGGGTTTTTTAAAATGTGCTTTCAGTTATCCTGTCAGCATAAAGACATTTTTGACATACAGTCCTACTTGTATTGCCAATCATTTGACACAGTTAAATTTTTTTCAGAAATAATTTTTTGAGAAATACAAGGTGAACAAAAAACGATTTTTGCGCATTTAACCTAACCTCGTCCTCATGGAAATTTTGAAAAACGAGCTTAAATCGCGAATATTTTTAGTCATGAAACTATTGCATTTTTTTTGAGAAATACACGATAAACAAAAATGTATTTTAGCATTTCGAAAAACGAGCATAAATTGCGAATATTTTTGCTCTTTAAAAACCTTTGTATTGTTTTCAGAAATAATTTGAGACATATTTCATGGTGATCAAAAATGTATTTTCGCATTTTACCTAATTTTGACTCCATGGAGATTTTGAAACATGAGCTTAAATTGTGAATATTTTTTCTCAAATGTTTATTTGCATTTCTAGAGAGAAATGCAGTTTGATCAAAAATGTATTTTAGCATTTTATATAATTTTGTGTCCATGGAGATTTCGATAAACGAGCTTAAATTGCGAATTTTTTTGCTCATTAAAAAATTGTGTTTTTTTCAGAAATAATTTCAGACATACAGGGTGATCAAAAAAGTATTTTCGCATTTTACCTAATTTTGACTCCATGGAGATTTGGAAACACGAGCTTAAATTTCGAATATATTTTTTGCTCATTAAAACTTTTGTATATTGTCAGAAATAATTTTTGAGACATACAGGGTGATTTAACACTATTTTCGCAGTTTACCTAATTTGGTCTCCATGCAGATTTTGAAAAAAAAAACGATATTAAATTGCAAATATTTGTACTCATAAAAACTTTTGCATTTTTTGAGAAATTCTGGTTTACTTAAAAACCATTTAATATTTATTTACGATATTTTACATTTTTTTCTTCTTATTAAAAAAAATTCTTCGGTGCTAAGAAAATGGGTGTTGGTTTTAAAACTAATTTTCCGTTAAACTTTGCAATTTCAACTATAAAAGTACGTGTTGTAAAACTAATTTTTTTCTTTTTTATCTGATATTTTTTAAACTTTGAATCCTAATACTTGGGTAGTTTGAAATAAGTTACTTAGGACATGCTACATAAATCGCAATATTAAAAATCGTTTTTACCGCAGGCTTGCATACAAACTCTGACATTTTACGAAATAAGTTACAGTATTCGTTTTTAAGATAATTCTAAAACGTATATTGATTTTCGAAAATGTTACAACGCTGGATTTATTGGCATCCAATATTGAACGCACCATAATTGACAAAAAAAAATATACCTTCGGCGAGTTTACTGCTATTATTACCAGTCTTTATATCTAGTTTTTTGGCTTACAAAAAGAAATATGAAGAAAAAAAGCTTCTTTTGGTTCGTTTTATCTAAACGATGAATGCATTATTAAGCCCTCAACGCACAATGCATTAGTCACAGTGCCAGATGTGTTTAATATTTTATACTCACCCTTAACGATATGAAAATAGACCGAAAAAAACCATTAATAATTCAGCGCATTTTTTTCGAGTCTTATACGAAGATTGTATGCTTGTAAAAATTCACAAAAACATCTTCAAATCCTAAATAAATGTAAATTGTCCCCAGTGAAAGTGCAGTTTTATCCGTTATTTATTCGGTGCATTTAAGAGGTAAAAGCTATTATTATAAAGTAGGCTTTATAAAGTTGTGCAAATGAGAAAAAAATAAGGTATATGGATATTAATGATTCAATTTTACCCTCCATCAGTATTCATAAACTAACCATTGGCTCGAAGAATTGCGCTGCAACACTAAGTTAAAATGTACGATAATTTTACAGAAATTATTAGTGAGACCCATAAACATTTTTAACATTGGAGAACATGGTGAATCGGTGTTATCAATTATGGTAGTTTTAAAAAATGAATTTAATATTTATGTAAAACTGATTGGGATGCATCTGTTTTATATCAAATTTCAAATGTTGATGTTCTCCAAATTTTGCTAGTTTATCAAATAAACATTTTTACATTTTAACGTGTTTTAACATTTTGAAAATTATTGTTTGGTGGGATTTGAAAATAATAATAATTAAAAATAATAGTGCATTTTAAGATGAATTTACATAATTTAGGATAATTTAGCATAATTTAGGATTACATAATTTATGATAACGTGTAATTTTCATACTTTCAAATGCGTTTTTACGACATATTAATTTGTGTACTTATACACGTTTTTTCAAACATAATTAATACACTTTAAATTTTACATACAATAATACATGTATTAACCTACCTACCTTGAAATTTGATATACCGTAAAACAGATGTATGGACAATGTATAATTTTTGAAAGTATTTAATTTAAAATGCATTTTATTCCGACTGAAATGTTGGACTATGCGCTACATTAAAAATAATGCATTTTATCAATTTATTTTTTTACGGCTAATAATAATGTTTATTTCTGAAAATACTGTAACTAGTATATAAATCAACTTGCATTAAAGTAAACTGGAATGTAATATAATGTAAAATTAATTTTTCTAGCCCATTTTTTAAAAATGCCATTATATTAATTCAATTTCGTTTAATTTTTAAAAATTTTGCAAAATTTAAAATAATTAAAATTAGAAAATGTAAAAAATGCTATGAAATTACCGTTTTAACTTAATATTTACGCAATAAAAAATCTCATTCAATTTCTCGGAAAAATCCCAGTTCAATATTATTTAAATTTTAAAATATTTCTGGCAATTAATAATAATTAAAAATTAAAAACTCATTTAAAGGAATGCGTTAAAACTTAATTTGAAATAATTTTTATACTCCGAAAATGTTTTACTGTCCACGCAGGTATCGAGTTTAGGATAATGTTCAATAAAAAATAAAGATAAAAATAAGAAATAGCGCTAAAAATAAATAAACCGATCAATGGTAACATTTTGACCGCAATTGTCCTTTTGATCCTGATGCCATAAACGTATAATCGATTATGAAAATAATCTGTTCGTGCCTGGCTTTAATTTCGTCTTATCGATAAAACGTTTGACGGGATTTAATCGTAGGCTCGCGTAAATAATTATTAAATTTCGATGTTTTCGCTTCACTCGCTATCCATTGTCAATCGCTTAGGCCTAAACAAATGTGTGAATTTATCGATTTGTACAAAAGGGAAAAAGGGAGGCAAATGGTCGCGTAGAAACTAGTAGCTTAGCAACACCGTTGTAACTGACTATTTTAAAGCTGATTCACCTTTTCAAATGGTAAAAATAGATAAAACGAACCCCCTAAACGATAAAACGAAATAACCCTTTGATAGACTCCAGAAAATGGATTTTGAAGAAAAATTTTCATCTTGTATTTGGTGAAGTTGCTCATGCAAGCACCCTATGCATTTCTTGCTGTGATGGAAAAATTATTGTAATGTGTTCAAAATCTTCTAAAACTAATAACTAAAATTTCGATTGTCTAAAATTTCTGATTTTTAAAAATAACCCTTTGATAGACTCGAGAAAAATGGATGGATTTTGAAGAAAAATTTTCATCTTGTATTTGGTGAAGTTGCTCATGCAAGCACACAATGCATTTCTTGCTGTGATGGGAAAATTATTGTAATGTGTTCAAAATCTTCTAAAACTAATAACTAACATTTTCGCTTTTCTAAAATTTCCGATTTTTAAAAATAACCCTTTGATAGACTCGAGAAAATGGATGGATTTTGAAGAAAAATTTTCATCTTTTATTTGGTGAAGTTGCTCATGCAAGCACACAATGCATTTCTTGCTGTGATGGGAAAATTATTGCAATGTGTTCAAAATCTTCTAAAACTAATAACTAAAATTTCCGATTTTCTGAAATTTCCCATTTAAAAAAAATTATTCTGAATATTTCCATCAAAATGGACCTATAGAATCTTGATAGCTCACAATTTATAGCCTTGAATTCCTGAAATGTTATCATTTTAGTCTAGATTTTCCAAAAGTTGCCTTCTGTTTTAGGCAAAATTTTTCATGTAGATGTTGGAAAAGTCGTCATTCTGTTTTTCAAGCAAATATCCTGTAGAATGTTTCCAAAAAATATCCACTACATTTTCTAAAATTTATCCTGGTCATGTTTCAAAATTTATTCTGTATATTTCCAAAATTTATCCTAATATACATGTAGAATCTAGGTATCCCAAAATTTATTGACTGCATTTCACAATATGTTATTATATACATGTAGTTTAATTTTCCAAAATTTATTTTGTAAATTTAAAAAAATGACCTATAGAATCTTCATAGCTCACAATTTATAGCCTAGAATTTCTGAAATGTTATCATTTAATCTAGATTTTTCAAAAGTTGCCTTCTGTAGTAGGCAAAATTTTCAAGAAAATGTCCTGCCGAATTGTTCCAAAATTTATTCACTAGATTTTCTGAAATTTATCCTGGTCATGTTGCGAAATTATTCTGCTGATTTCCAAAATTTGTCCTAATAAAGAATCTAGGTATCCCAAAATTTATTGTCTGAAATTCCCAAACTTTTATTCATCCTTTAGACCTCTCAAAATTGATCTTCTTAGATATCTTAAAATGTATCCAATATATTTTACAAAACTTATTTTGAAATTTCCAAAACTTATTCTGTGGATTTCCAAAATTTATGCTGAAGATTTCCAAAGAAAATTATCATCCTATAGAATGTGCATGTACACTACATATCCAAAAATTGTCCAAAACTGCCAAAACAAATGCCCAGAATTTATCCTTTACTCTATATTTTGCACAATTTATTTTTTAGATTTCCAAAAAAAAATATCCTGTTGAATCTAGATATCCCAAAATTGAGAGTCTGCACTTCCCAAAATTGCATCCTTTAGTTTAGATTTTCCTAAATTTATTTTGTAGCTTTCTGTCATTTTCCAAAACTTATCCTATAGATATGCTCCAACATTTATTCTGTAGATTTCCAATATAAAACATCCTATAGAATCTTAATGTACATGCAGATATCCCAAAATTTATTAAAGATGTCGCCAAATTTTAACCTTTGTTCTAGATTTTCCACAATTTAAACTAGCTGTTCCAAAATATATTCATTTGATTTACCAAAACTCCCAATTTAGATTTTCAAAAATGTATCATGTATATTTTCCATAATATATCCATGTTTGTTAACCCAAACATTTTTGTTTTGTTGCCATGGCATCTTAATTTTCATGCAAATTTTTCTTTGACCTTTTCGTTTTTCGTTCTTTTGGCCTTTTTTTTTGAGTCATGTTTGATTTACCAAGTTTTCTTCAATTTCGTCCCAACATGGTTTCGAAGATTTCGAGGCTTTTATTTTTTGGAGGAAAATCCTTCTTCCTTTTCGTCCATAGATCCCTTTTGAAATACGAAACGTTGTGTGTGTGGGTATTTTATTTATTTTTCTTGTAAGTCGAGTGGACTGGAACGCCGTTGTATCTTTTTGGCTTCCCCCAAGAGAAAACTTTGATAAGTAGCTTCCTAAATAGTTAATGGATTTTTGCCAAATCCAGGCTGGGTTTATTTTCGTACCTATTGCAATGCACTGCACTGTACAGGCAAGAAAACCAAGAAACAAAATTTTGGACAATTGATAGATAAACTGGAAGCTATCCGTCTTCTTTGCTCTCTTCTCCATTATGTTTCGCAAATCTGTGTCTCGAGAAACATCCAAATTCAAGTTTTTTTTTTTCTTGATTTCTTGCGAAATCCTTAAATCTGAATCAATATTAGAACAGGGTGTTTTTACTGGTCATGAAAGTCAAGGAAATGTCATGAAATGACGTTCAGGTCATGGAAGTCATAACATGAAATTCAGGTCATGGAAGTCATGGAAAAAGTCGTGAAATGAAATTTTGGTCATGGATGCCATGGAAAAGTCATGAAATGACTTTGTATCGAGAAACATCCAAATTCAAGTTTTTTTTTCTTGATTTCTTACGAAATCCTTAAATCTGAATCAATATTAGAACAGGATGTTTTTACTGGTCATGGAAGTCAAGGAAAAGTCATGAAATGATGTTCAGGTCATGGCAGTCATAACATGAAATTCAGGTCGTGGAAGTCATGGAAAAGTCATGAAATGAATTTTGGCCATGGATGCCATGGAAAAGTCATGAAATTTATAAAAGGGTCATGGAATTTTTGTCCATGATTGATTCACAAGATAAAAGTTTTGGTTAAAATTCACCATTTCTTATACAATTTTGCGTTTTTTTTTGACAATGATCATGTCATCACTATCGTAAATGTTTCTGAAAATCACTATCTATTGACGACATACAACTTGAAATACCACATATTGTAATAGGCATTGTACTTTTTTTTGAAGTTATGGAAAAATAATGAAATTTACATCGGGGTCTTGGGAAAGTCTTTGAAAAGTCATGGAATGTTTGTCTTTGATTGATTCACAAGATTAAAATTTCTGTTAAAATTCACCACTTCTTAAATAATTTTGCCAAAATTTAGCTTATACCCATTTTTTTTTTGAACAATCAACATATCATCTCTGTGGTAGATTATATTTTTGAAAATCACTATTTAGTGACTATTTAGTAATAGGCATTGAACTTTTTAGAAGTCATGAAAAGGTCATAGGAAAAGTCATGAAATTTGCATCAGGATCATGGAATTTTTGTCTTTGATTGATTCATAATATAAAAATGTGGGTTAAATTTCACCATTTCTTCTAAAATTTTGCAAAAATTGTTTATCTTTGTTGTACATGTTGTTTTTGAAATGTAGTGATGTCATTGATTTAGTGATGACATACAGTATAGCCCCATGTTGTAATAGGCATTGAACTTTTTCTGAAATCATGGAAAAGTCAGTGAAATGTCATGAAATTTACATCATTGTCATGGAGTTTTTGTCTTTGATTGATTCACAAGATAAAAATTTCGGTTAAAATTCACCATTTATTCTAAAAATTTCAAAAACAGTCATCTGGCATTGAAATTTTCTTGAAGTCATGGAAAAGTCTTTGAAAAGTCAAGAATTTTACGTCAGGGTCATGGAATTTTTGACTTTTATCAATTCACAAAATAACAATTTAGGTTAAAATTCACCACTTATTCAATTTTGCAAAAATGTAGCCTATGGCGTTTTTTTGGCCAATGATCATGTCATTGGCCAAAAGATGTTTCTGAATATCACTATTTAGTGACGACATAGAACTTAAATGACCTCATATTGTAATAGGCATTGGATGTTTTTTGAAGTCATGGAAAAGTCATTGAAAAGTCATGAAATTTACACCAGGGTCATGGAACTGTCACCTATGAGGTAGATCATGTTTCTGAAAATCACTCTTTAGTGACGACATAGAACTTAAATGACCCCATAATGTAATAGGCATTGGTTGTTTTTTTGAAGTCATGGAAAAGTCATTGAAAAGTAATGAAATTTACACCAGGGTCAAGGAAATGTTATCTCTCTGGTAAATAATGCTGATGAAAATCACTGTTTTTAAGTCATGGAGAACTCATTGAAAAGTAATGAAATTTACATCAGGGTCATGGAAATGTCACCTATGAGGTAGATCATGTTTCAGAAAATCACTCTTTAGTGACGACATAGAACTTAAATGACCCCATATTGTAATAGGCAATAGGAGTTTTTTGAAGTCATGGAAAAGTCATTGAAAAGTAATGAAATTTACATCAGGGTATTGGAAATGTCACCTATGAGGTAGATCATGTTTCTGAAAATCACTCTTTAGTGACGACATAGAACTTAAATGACCCCATATTGTAATAGGCATTGGGAGTTTTTTGAAGCCATGGAAAAGTCATTGAAAAGTAATGAAATTTACACCAGGGTCATGGAAATGTCATCTCTGTGGTAAATAATGCTTATAAAAATCACTGTTTTTAAGTCATGGAAAAGTCATTGAAAATTCAAGAAACAATGTAGAAATACCCTAATTTCGCGCCCTTTACATCGTAGAGTATGTCATGTTTAAGTTATCTGGAATTTCACTAGTTTGTTTTAACGGAAGCCAATATCTGTTTTTTTTTTCAAAATCTAGTTTACTATCATCAACTTTCATCGTTTTGATAAATTTTCCAATTAAATTTCTAGTTTTCAGCGAAATTTTCGCTAATCTCCTTTTATTTCTCTAGTCGTCAGTCTGCCTGGTACGTTTTAATTTCAAGTCTGTCTCGCTTTGGTTGATTCCTTAAACTTTATTTGTCGCACAATCGTTAAAATGAAAAATAGATGGCCTGAGGGGATTTTCTGGGATTTTCGCCAAAATCTCTCATTATTTCCGCACGGTTTTCTGCGCTGAAAGTACGCCTTTTGACCGGCGCCCAAATTGAAACAAAGGAGATTAGCTTTTGTTGTTTCGGCCTTAATTCCGAGCCTGGAAAGTTTGCTGACCAATGCGCAACATTTGACCGTAGGAATGAATTCGAGGGACAGTGCTCCACCTTCAACCCTATCGTAAAATGCGAAACTTACCTTAATTTAATTCAATGATCCTCTCATTGGTTTAAGTTATTTAAATGCATTTCTGGTTTGTTGAAGTCGACTTTAAGATTTTGATGATATCGTGAAATACTATAGAGCAGGGTGGTGTAAGTCGTTAGACAGTTAGAGAAATTTCTTACGAAATCTGATTTCGTACGAAATGTTACCTTTTGACGTCATTTCCTGTGCCAAAAATGTGTTTTCGGCGAAATGT
>JAQGAF010004618.1:0-13923 GCA_034687865.1 Kryphioiulus occultus
TGTAAAATGCATTTTAAAATACATTACTAAAATACATTGCTGTATGCATTTATAAATGTATTTGCTGTGAATGTCTTTCCGCAAAATACATTTCATAATTTGCAATGCATTTCAAAATGCATTTAAAATACATTTCCATTTGATGTGGGCATCTAATGCTGTTTCTGGACACATACTTTTCACTGACTATGTACGTGGCCACGTGATCATAAGACCCATCAGCTCAGAAGGCTCTGAAAATGCAATTAGCTCGAACGACGCTGTTTACATTGAACTCTGGGTCCATTTTTTCTTCCTTTCTCTAGTTAATAAAAATGTCACTTTTAATACGCTCGTAATGCTCGTCACGTCTTTGGGACGCATTAAAAACGAGAACCCGAATTCAATTAATCGGCAGAAAATCTGAATTAAGGCAGAACGGAAGGCAATTTGTTAATCGGGTTGTGGAGGCTGTCACATACAATCTCATTGTCGTCATCTTATGCCCCTCCAATTAGGCCCATTCTGCCTGGATTAGACACTTTAGTCACCCATAAACAGCGAGTAATTATTCTGCTGGATGTGCTTGGGACCAGTGCTTAATATTAGTTTAGAGAGGTTGGGAGATAGGGAATATTACAGGGTACATACCGTCAGGGAAAGTCAGGGAAATTGAATGTGGTCAGGGTAAGTCAGGGAAATTCATAATGTCTGTAAATTTATTGTGGCACAACTTTTTTGGTTGTTATAAGTATCTCATGAAAAGCATTAGAAAAGCTGTATTTGTGATCTACTTTTTCTAAAAATTTCGTTTACGGCGTTTTCATTATCATTTCTTATCATTAATATTAATTTTTCTTATGAAAAATTTACAAAAAAATGCATTATTTTTGTGAAAAAACTGTCGCCTATGGCGTTTCCGTCACTTTGAAGAATTTTTTAATATTTCAGAGAAGTCCACACAATTGCAGTGTTTGAGATCTAGTGGTTTCAACCACTAGTGTTCGAATCGTTATTAATATTAATACACTAAAAATCCAATGCTTCTTGTAATTTGTCAAAAATTTCGTCAATGGCAGTCTCTTAATTATTAATATTATTATTTTTTCTTGCAAATTTGTGGGCTAATTCCATCATTTCTTGATCAGATCTATACTTTCTAACATTTTCGCCATATGGTTTATTGGTTCGGATAAAATCTGTAAAAATAGTTTCTTGAAATTGTCTGGAAATTTTCCAAAAAGTGTCTGGAAAAGCTGGAAAAGTCAAAGTAAATTCAATTGAAGATTTGGTTAGTCATCCTGGAAGAAAAATGCAAAAAAAATATGGTTAATTGTAATGTTTCGGATAAAGTTACTTTTAATTGCACGTGACATTTTTTATTTGATTTCAGGAAAATTAATCAGGTTTGGTCAGGAAAAGTCAGGGAAATTGAATTCCAAACTTTGGTATGAACCATGCAATCATTTTTGCTCGTTTGTGACGTTTTCGTTGTAATTTCAAGATCACTTTTCAGCTTTTCAATTGTGAAAATGACTTATAAGTCACCCTGTATTTGCACACAGCTAGGGGCCACTGAGTTGAATTGAATTGAACCAGATTTACTGAGATTTAGTGGCGTTGAGGGAGGGCATACGAGTTTTAGCATCGATTTCTACTTGGGATAATTGAAATATTTAATGTTTCGCCATTTGAAACTCAACTTGCCTGGGTTTTTTTGTGTGTTGAAAATGCTACTTTTTACGATGATTTTTTGAAACCCCCTAACCGTTTCGATATCAATATAAGTTGGGATGCAATCGGGACTCCCTTTACGACTACTAGGGGGAGGGGGATAACTTTTGATTCGTTTAGATCGCAAATAACAACGTGGCTTGAATTATGTAAAGTCGTTTTGCATTAATCCTGAGGGGATGGTTTTAAGTGCGTAGACACGCCATTGAACAGCTACGATATTGGACTCAAGGTGATCATCCATTTCGCTTTTTACTACTAAAAACTTAAACTCAGGGGTGGGGGTGGAGGGGGTGACGATTGGGACCCCCAAGAGCAGTGACTTATGGAAATGTTCGTGAACTTTACAGTAAAACATGGTGACTATCAACCTGGAAAACCTGGAAACATCAGGGAATTTTATATACAATTTGGACAATCTGGAAAATTCAGAGAAATTTATGTTCAACTTGAAAAATCTGGAAAATTCAAGGAAGTTTGAATTGAAACCAGTAATTTTTCAGTTCCAAAATTACATTAACATGTTTGTAAAATTTACAGTTAAACATGGTGACCTCCAACCTGAAAAACTTGAAAACATCAGGGAATTTTAAATACAACTTGGACAATCTGGAAAACTCAGAATTTTATGTTCTACTTGAAAAATCTGGAAAATTCAAGGAAGTTTGAATTGAAACCTGCATTTTTTCAGTTCCAAAATTACATGGACATGTTCGTAAAATTTACAGTTAAACATGGTGACCTCCAACCTGGAAAACTTGAAACCATCAGGGAATTTTATATTCAACTTGGAAAATCTGGAAAACTCGAGGGATTTTGAATGAATAATTGGAATATGACCCTTGCAAACCTGGAAAATTCAGGGAATTTCGTTTTCAGGAAGTCGTAGTCACCTTGTTTGAGTTTTACTTGGGTTTTGAGTGATTTATTTGAATTAAGTTTACGTTCATTTGTCCAAATCCTGAACTGGACTTTATTATAGAGCTAGGTAGAGGTAAAGGGAAAAATTGGAAAAGTCAGGTAATTTAGTTTTCACAAATTGGTAGTAAACGTACATGTATATGAGTTTGACTTGGCTTTTTGATTGCATTATTTAAGTTAAGTTTACTTTAATTTGTCCAAATCTGGTTCTGGACTTTATTGGAAGGTAAAGGTCGAGGGTCAAATTGGAATATGACCCTGGAAAACATTTGGTAATCACCATGTGCATGTACATGTATGAGTTTGACTTGGCTTTTGATTGATTTATTTAAGTTAAGTTTAGCTTAATTTGTCCAAATCCTATTCTGAACTTTATTAGAGGGTAGTACGTGGTAGGGGTCAGGGGTCAAAATGTCACTTTTTTGAAGTACGTTTTTGAGCAGCCCCTAGCGGTTTTGTGTCAATAATGCAAAAGTTGCTTCGCCACACCCTGTACGTTATGGTTTGCAGTGCATTAGCACATGTTGTAAATGAATTATGTTTACGACAAAATGAATGCCAAAACGAACATTTCATTTAGCATTATTGATTTTCGTGCATTTTTTTTTGTTTCAAACCTCATTTGAGCTGGGTTTTAAGCCTCCTAAAAGCGTGATGGACCGCTGAGAGATGATTTATTTTTCAATATTTTGATCTTCTTAAGAGGATTTATTACCCAAAGAGGATTCGCTATCGTAATTCAGCTTTTCCGAAACCAGCATTTTTAATCCCAGATTTCTGACCGTGAAACAGAGTCGGTTGGTATCAGGAATGAAAATACATGTACATGTACTTTCGCCTTGACCACCTTGACCACCATACAATCCACCAGAAAGGGAAATTAAAGGGTTTACTATTATGTGAAATTAACTGGAAAAGCCGAAATACGATGTACCTGCAATGGTAAAACTTCCAAAATACACGTACAGTTTGTTAACTGCATGTTAAGAATGTTTGAGAATTGAATTTTTTATAAGTTATACGATATTTCGCATATGCAATAATTTAAACAGATATATTTGCTGGAATAGTTGAAAATTACTGACAGACGATGAAACAGTTTTGAATTATTTCTACGTTTATTTGAGCAGAAATAAAGTTGGAAATTTGAAAGCGTTTAAAAAACATGTTTAAACGTAGCTTGATTACACAATTAAAAAAACATGTACATGTATAAACAGAAGAAGTTACCAGCTAATCTAGAAATTGTCAGGGAAATTGGAATGACATGGAATGATCAGCGAAATTGGAATGACAAGGGATAGGCAGGGAAATTGTAATGACGTGGAATGGACAGGGAAATTGGAATGACGTGGAATGTTCAGGGAAATTGGAATGACGTGGAATGGTCAGGGAAATTGTAATGACGTGGAATGGTCAGGGAAATTGGAATGACTTGGAATGTTCAAGAAAATTGGAATGACGTGGATAGTCAGTGAAATTTTAGGTATTTTGTGAAAGTCAAGGAAATTTAACATAGAAATGTTACATTTGTTTTCAAGTACCCTTTGTGATTAGTTAACTTTGGTCATTTATTAAAATCATTGTTGAAATTTCCCTTTCTAGCGGAATTGCAATATTGGTTTAAGATTTACCTGAATCACTTTAAAACCTTACTTGAATTAAATCAATAAGGAAATTATAAAATTTTAAAAAACTGATCTAAATTTTCTGTTTCCTTATGAATTTTGTTTCATATCCTGTGTATATGTATAATATAAATAACTAACATTCCAAACATAGGTACATTGCATAGGCATATGCTATATTTTCGTATTTTCAGTGGTTATGATGATCAAGCAATTTGTTTATTCAAATTTGGAATTATCTGTGAAGTTCAAAATTTCAGCTTGAATTTCAGCAGAATTGAAGTTGAAAAGGTTAAATAATAACTAGCTACATGTAAGTTAAAACAAATGTAATATTTTTGCGCTGAATTTCCCTGACTTTTTCCAAATACCTATAAATAACTTTTCCCTGACTATTCTAAGTTAATTCACCAGTTATGGGAGAAGAATGATTTTTTTATTATTATACGTGCTTAATTGTAATAATTACTAGCCTATGATGTTATTGATCTGCATTTATTTTTACGAACGTTTGAGTAAGATATTAGCTTGAACGACCTGTATGCTTCGTAAAATCGATCAAAAACAAAAAATACCCAACATAACGTTGAATCAGATGCTGTTGGATTAAACAAATATTTGGGTTATCGGTATTTTAGTGACACTCACCAAAATCCTCAAAACGTTTCCATGTTAGTTCATAAATTGTGGGGAAATATGATCGAACAACATTCTTGTTTTGAAATAGACAAAGAAAATTCTAGTTGCACTAAATTCCCCAAAAAAAAAACTAAAAAAACTCATTTTTTCATTGGCAATGGTGCAATTTGAAAAGTTTTATGCATTGCAGGTATCGGGGTGCAAACCAGAATCGGTTGTTTCGCGAAAAATAAATCAGGGAAATAAAAAGCACGCACGAAACCATCCATGCAAATGGGACGAATTTACGTTCGGAGATTTTAAGGCAAATCATAAATAAGAAGTCCGTTGTAAAAATTGGTTTCTCCAAATGCTGAATTTGTGCGTCGTAAAAAAACGAGCAAAAGCAAGCACTCTCCGAAGACCATTTCAGTGCCTTGCTAGTTTACGACTTACGTTGAACGTTTCGTAGCCATAAATATCGTGTTTTCGTGCAGTTTTTCCTTCGTTTTTATTCAAATCCAGCAGCTCGAACCCAGCTTTTATTTGATTACATTATAATTAAGCCATTTTCGGATTCATAGAAATCTTCTCACGTCCATCCACCAATGCCCAAATGCCCATTTTCCCACTTTACTGCCTCCTAGGATACATGATCGGAATACCTTTTACACGTTTATTTTTTGAATAAAAAAATTTCCAACATTTTGCTATGGCTACCCACATTAAATTGTAATGCATTTAGAAATGCACTATAATATTGTTGCATTGGAAAATACAGTTTAAAATATCTGTAGATTGGGAAAAATTTTAGTTTCAAACTGTACTGACAAATATATTTGAAAATGCAATTTCCGAATGCATTTTAAAATGTGTTTTTAAGCAGTTTGTAGTGCATTATGGTATGCATATTTCGATGTGTTTTGTGTGTTGGAAAATGTGTGCATTGAAGAATATGTTGCGTAATGCATAGTGTAATGTATTCTGTTTGCATTGTGCATTTTTCAATTTATATTTCATGCAGCGTAAAATGCCAAAAGCTTCGAGATATTTCATAATTTCAAGGTTAAAAAAAAACCGTATTCTGAATTTAAAAAACATCTAAAATATTCAATAAATACATTAGAACTGTCAAAGAAATAAACATTAAAATTAAAAACTACATCAGTTTCATTCAATTCAATGCAGCACACAACTTTTATAAGTGTGTAGTTTCAAATACATGTACATCGTAGAGTACATGAGTCAGTATATTTTATATTGCATTGAAAAATGCATTAGTGAAATGCGTTTTTGTTGACATTACCAAATGTATTTCGTGTTATAAAACGACCAATGCATTTGCAATATATTTTTCAATTCGTAATGCATTTCACAATGCATTTCTTTTTCATGTGGGTATATATCGTACTGCTTTAGGGCTATTTTAGTGTCGTACTAATCGAAAATAACAGTCGAATCTCTCGCCAAATTGTATACTTTTTTTTTAAAACAATATATTTTGATGGTTGTCTAATCACGTTTTTATGGGATTGTGATAACGATTTCACAACCAAATGTCATCCTCGTTAACGGCCCAGCACGAAAAATGTAATTGGACTTTAATTGGAAATTTGACTCCGTGGATGTCGAAATCCAAGTTACCAAACTGGCATTTCTTCACATCAGTAATTTGACGAAACATTAATTACTCGTACGGTACGAATTTCTTTTCGCAATACAAGTGTTGCGTGGCTTGTAAAAAATCAGACTTTGTAAAGCTGTGTTGTATAACATGTTTTAGTGCGTCTACACTCGTAAACTCGTTATAAAACGTCCACTCCATTGCGTGGGTCATCTATACTGAGGTGTTTCACATAATATTTGTTCTTCTCATTTTTAATCAAGTTGTATAACTTCGTCATTTCACGTTATATATTACTTGTTATGGATGTACATTTTTTCTTAAAGTAATTTTGCGCAAGAAAGCTTAACAACTCGTTTGAAAATGAAAACATAAAAAGGTTATCTTTTTATCGTTAGATAAAAAGGATGGATTTTGGTCACACAAACCGCATTTTCGAAAAATACTGTCCTAAAATTAGATCAGTCTATCGTTTTTCTAAACAGTTTGCAAAAAAATTGGCATTTAGTTTTTACTTGAAAAGAGCTTTAGTGAGACTAAAATTCGTTATTTTTTAATCCAGTTTTGTAATAAAACTTTTAAATTGTCTTCCAGGTTTCGTGGTACTAAAACCTATAATTTGTCAAACAATTTTCCAAAAAATGTACTTTGAAAATGTACTTTTGTTGGACTAAATTCCAATATTTTCATCAATTTATGGGACTGAAATCCATAATTTTTAATCCAGACTTGCAACCACTTGTCATCAAGTTTTTTTTAAATGTGCTTTTATGGAAAAAAATCCACAATTTTCATCCAGTTTTGTAAAACTAGTTTTGTAAAACTTTGTTTTGTAAACAAATGGCTTCCAGTTATTTTTTCAAACTGTGAATGAATGGTACTAAAATCTAACATTTTCATCCATTTGGCAGGAAATTGGCATCCATGTTTTCTTTTTTTTTTTTGAAAATATGCTTTCGTGGTACTGCAATTGTAAAATTACTGATTTTGTATCCATTTTTACAAAATACTGTCATCCAGGTTTATCTGACCACATTTCAGTTCACTGACTTTCCCTGACGGTATGAACACTGACTCAAGTAGTAGATGGCGTTACATACCCTGGTGAAAGAAACGATTGGATGAAAATCATTGAATCCTACAATCCTATTATTATTTCGACAGTACTAGGACAATTGGGACAATTGGAAAATTGATAAGTTCAAACCATTGACTGAACTATCCTATACGGTTCAATTAGTGATTAGACTATTCGCCAATTGGATTGTTACAATGGCTCAATTGTCTTGTAAGCCAAAGGTTCAATTGTCATCCAATGGCTATACTGTCCAATATTATAATCCATGAATTCATCGTTCATGTTGTATATTCTAAATATTGCCCACGTGGAAAAGAAATGCATTTCGAAATACATAATACGCAATGCATTTTGAAATGTATTTCAAAATACGTGTAGGTTGAGACATTAATATATTGCAAAGTGCATAGGAAAAAGTTTTTCCTGAGCATTCATCAATTTATATTGCAATGCATTTCATAATACATTTCAAATGTATTGCAGAGTGCATCTCATAATGCATTTCATGATGTCTACAGTGATTTGTGAAATGCATTTTTGAATGCATTTTAAACTACATTACTAGAATACATTGCTGTATGCATTTAGAAATGTATTTGCTGTGAATAACTTGCGGCAAAATCCATTTTCAATAAATTTGCAATACATTTTCAATAAATTTGCAATACATTTCCCAATTTGCAATGCATTTCAAAATACATTTAAAATGCATTTCCTTTTCATGTGAGGCATGCATATATCCTTAAGAAAACATAAATAACAACAACAGTTTTCGTATTACATTGGCATGCATTTATTAAAAAAAAACTTAAAATTCAACTTTAATGCCAATGAAATGTATATGAATAAATTTATAATTTTACAAAGAATTCACAGTAGAAATGTGGCTTAAATTTGAAAACATATTAATGGTCAATCTAGATTAATATGCACATGCAATTATAGCATTGAATAAGAGAACGTTCAAATACTTGCATGGATAATTCAACTGTAGGATAATTCATAAAATAAAAATGAAAATATTGGATCATTTATTAAGAGCCAATAGAATAAAAGGATAGTTGACCAACTTCCAGCTTTTGAACAATTGAATAATTGGTCAAATACAAGAGAATGGTTAATAATCTTTGAAAATCATTGGGACTCATAGTAAATCATTAGTTTTTCAACAGTTGACTTGTTGGAAACATAGAAAACAATTGGAAAGTTCAATGGTTTTCAATTGTTTTTTTCACGAGGGTTACCTCCAAATATGGCCGCCAAGTAGACGACAATGAAGACGTAGCATATCTTCCAGTTGTTGCTGTGCCAGGTGAAGTTTCCGCAAAGGTCAAAGTTCCTCTCCATGTCCAGAAGGGGTCGGGTCCAGGGGGCAAGGGTCAAGTTGGGGGGAGAGCACATTAGCGATGCTACAGACATTTTGGACGATGTTCATCAAGTGCAATATTGAAAATGAGTACACCGAAGGCTGCTCGAACACTGCTGTTAACCTTGTTTTTGTTGGCAATTTAAACCCGGTTCTGGTTGAATCAGCTAGCTATCGGAAGGTCACGTGACGTATACGGTGATGTGCGTAATGCAGTGGATGCCAGCTGGATATGTTATTGTCTATGAGATGGCATAACTTTCTAAATAAACAATTACAGTTTGGAAATTATGGGAGCATACAAAGCTGTGGTGACATACCTATTTATTGAAATTTCATGATGGTGATCAACCCAGGTTGGTTCAGCTGTGTGTGGAAGGCAAGTCTAGTCGAGATATATCACAATTAAATCCCATATTGTAAAAAATGCATTTTAAATGCATTTACAAATGCATTTTAGAATATATGTAGATTGAACACTAGAACAACCTGGTAATGCATTTCAAAATGTATACCGAAATATATTTGTATTGTATATTTCCAAATGTATTTTTAAATGCATTAACAAATATGCAGTATTTCATCATGCATGAATTAATGTATTTGAAAATGCATGGGCAACCTGGAAATCTTTATGTAAATTATACTAAAATCAAAACACTTGAAAATGTACCATTTTTATTTTAAAGTAATGGATACATTACAAAATTACTAAAAATACTTACAGGGTGTCTACTTACCTGGAAAACTCAGGTAATCTTATTTTAAACTTGCCTTGTATATATTGCAAATTTTGATGCATTAATTACATGTGTAATATTAAATTATTGTCTTTATCAAATACATAATTTGAGATGTTAAAGTAATTAGCAAATAATTCTTGAGCCCATTTGCATTTTATTTTTTATGATTAGTTCATATTAACCAGTGAATGTTTGTAAAATTTAACGTAATTTAATTTTTTTGGTATTTATATATGCATTAGATAATCTTATTTAAATATTTTTGAAATATATTTAAAAATACATTTTCATGTAGAGATGAATTTAGGGATACATTTTTTTAAATTCAAATGTATATATAATGCATTTTTTTTTCAATATTGGCCATTATACGTTTGAACACTTAATGTTAGTCTCGTTATATACAAATAGATTCAATGTGTAATTAGAATTACAACCAATTAATATAAAAAATGTGCCGAAATTAGTGAAGGTTGGTTTGTTACATTTGTACAGATCATATATATAATAGGAAAAAATACAATTGCATTATGATTCATTAAACTAACATCAAAAAAGTGTGAAAATGTGAAATTTGGGAAAAACAAGAACTTATGTGAAAAATTCATTGGAAATGAATTTCACAATAAATCCGGTGTAAAACTGAGGAATGTCCTACATTCCCTGTCTTAAAAGTGCATGATGGCTGAAAATCAAATTCGTTCAAATACTCTTAAAATACACGTGGAAATTTCGTGGGAAAGATGTGAAAAATTGTGTAAAAACAACTTATAATAGTAATTAATTAATAATGTATTTATATGTATATGGGTCGAATGAATTAATTGAATTTAATTAGCATTTACACCCATATAACGGTTTTAGAAAAGCAAGCTAAAATCCATTATTTGTGTTCCAGTTTTTGCTAGTTTTTGCTTGTTTTAAAAATGCAATATGACTGAAAATCATTTTCACGATTATTCACCAGATTTGCAAAATCGTTGCTATGCTACAGCTCATAAAAATGGGAATTCTTTTAGAAATATTAGGTGAAAATTGTGAACAAAAGATGATATTTCCTTGTGAAACAAATGTGAAAAATCAGTTACTTGTATGTGAAAAAATTTACAAAATTGTGTACCAACTAACGCTATGCCTGGATTAGCGCAATTGTGGTTTACTTCTTAAGAAACCACTTTTTAAAAGGATCTGAAAGTAGTTGAACATAAACAACTGTTTAGTTCTTGATAAATTTAGTCATGGTATTTCGGTTGAAGGTTTGGCAACCCCCTGATAACCAACTTGGCCTCCCTGCTTGTTTTTTGAATAATATCGAGCATTTTTTATCTGGTTTTGTTGAATTAAAATTAATTGGATATCATTTACGAATTCACGGCATTCTTCACCTTGCCGTTGGGGTTAATTTTTCCTATTTGAACTTTGATTTTTATTGTACTTTAATGACTTTGTCATTGGTTATGTGACAGCAAGAACATATGTATTTTTATTTTTTCATATTGTTTCGTGATAATTTAATTTAAAAAATGGGTACTGTGCATTAATTTATTCAAAAATATTCTGATTTTTATTGGATGTAAAACGATTCGTTGTCCAGGCATCAGATCAACTTTACAATATTTTTGACCTTGTGGTTTTCAATGATAACTTAAGGGTTCTTCAATATTTGACGTCATTAGTTTTACGGATTTTCCCATACATTGTCCAATCAAAAAACTGCCTTAGTTGTGCCTCCCGCCCCAAATAACGTCAGCATTTTTTTTCGAAACAAGCTGGATGTTGAGATTGTGATTTCGCATTTTTAAAAAGAAATTAACTTGGCAATTAAGTTTCCAGGCCATCTTTGTCATGTAAGTGTTGTAATTATTAGAGAAATTGTCATGGAAAACTTTTGCTTGCAAAGTCCTTCACGAAAGTGAATGTTTTACAATGTTGTTTAAAAAATGTTGCAGTTTTTACGATGTAAATTAATTTGCTAAGCGTTACTTCTAAGAAAACTATACACGTATCTTCATTAGGGTGACCAATGAATTCGGGCTGCATGTCAACTGGTTATAACGTACAATGCATGTTTAATTGATCAATAAATTAACTGTTTCTTAATCCTGTTTTGTGCTTCATAAGCAACAGAGATAAGCTCCTGTTTACTAGTTTTCTCAAAAAACCTTGTCCTTGTTTAACATTGAAAGTGAGTATACGTAAAAGCACAGTTGATATTTATTCTAGGCATGTTTGTTACGAATATGCATGAACAGGCAAATGACCTTTTCTATCAAGATTGCAATTAATGTATGTCGTTACATGTGAGACAATCATTACCCATGCATTTGCAATTTTTAAGTGCAAATAATATCAACCTTTTGTGCTGTTGGGGGACTTTGGAATGACAGAGTTCCCACTTTTTGGAAAGTCAGGGAAAATCAGGGAATGCCAGGGAAATGAAAACGTGTCAGGGAATGTCATTACCATTCATAATTTCAGAACTTTTTTGCAAAAATTTCACCTGCTGGGCTTCTAAATTGTTAGCAAATTAATGAATGGCATTTTTTTTTAAAAAAAGTTGCCACTACATTCCCTTAATTATTATTTCTCAATATTTTATTTCTAGAATTGTTGCCTTTCGCGATCCTAAATTATTACTATTGCTAAACAGATTTTTGTTTGGCAACATGCAGCCTAAAAGCTATTATTTAAGACCAGTTTTTTTCAAAACAAAATTCGCCTTCAGCGTTTCTGATAGTATTAATATTTCATAAAATTTCTAAAGTCCGCAGAAATACAGGACTTATGGTTGAAATACGTGTATTTTTCACAAAAATCGCCAGTTATATTTACTTCACTATTAATTTTGCTACAAATTATACAAATTCATTACTTGTGACCTAAATCTCTGAAAATTTTCTTAAACTGCGATTCATGTTCTATTTTTGTGGCCTAATATTGTGTGAAATTTCGCGTAAAATTTCAGGGAAATTGCTGAAATGTTGTCAGGGAATGTCAGGGAAATCGATTTGATAATTTGAATGGGAACCCTGAATGATAACATGGTCTTAGCTCGACATTGATATTTTCATTGTACTTGGCTATTGCGTGTGCTGTACGTCCATACACAATATATCTTGAAAAAAGTCCTTGATATGACCGTGGAATCTGATTTATCACCATGTTTTTAATTCTTTTCCTTTGAATTTTTCTATTGAAAGGGGTTTGAATGACTGTGAAAATGTTGTCAAAATTACGCAATTTACCTCGATTCATCCTGATTATAGCAAACAAAATATAGTTTTATATTTAAGATTGAGGATTCAACAATGCCTGCCACCGTTGTATTGGTTTGGGAATATTGTCTGAATGATGACGTTCTTGGGCAAAAGGCACCAAGCAGCTGAAAACATGTTTCTTTAATTAGAGTTGGACAGAATCTTTAAATATAATTAATTAGAAGCCAGAATTTCCTTCGACTGTGTAGGTTAAGTACCGATACTTCTCATCCTTACTGGAAAGTACCTAACCAAACACACCGTAAATCCCTACATGGACAAATACTTTATTTACCAAAAAAAAACACTGGTTCTCAAATAATGCCAGATTTGTCAATCCACCTTAGTTGTTTCAGTTACACGATATTACACCATTTGATATTAACAGGTATTATATTAAAAATATATCCTAATTCATTTAACCTAAGATAATTTTTTATACAGCAGATATTTTACAGTATGATCATGTTTACAGAGTTATAGAAAATATTTCTTATACATGAAATAGTCTAAAAATACTATTCATATTTCACGTTGTAATATACCTTTAAAACTATCAACACTACATGTACATGTATATGACTTAAGTACAAGACCTTATTTGCCAGATGTCTAACTTGTTTTCAAGTTGCCATTTCACATTATTCCGGTTAATCGATTCTAAAGTTAACTGACAATGAAGTCATGCAAAGATCAATGAAGTCACGCCAAGATCAATGAAGTCACGCCAAGATCAATGAAGTCACGCAAAGATCAATGAAGTCACGCCAAGATCAATGAAGTCACGCCAAGATCAATGAAGTCACGGAAAGATCAGTGAAGTCACGGAAAGATCAATGAAGTCAACGGAAAGATCATTGAAGTCACGGAAAGATCAATGAAGTCACGGAAAGATCAATGAAGTCACGGAAAGATCAATGAAGTCACGGAAAGATCAATGAAGTCACGGAAAGATCAATGAAGTCACGGAAAGAT
>JAQGAF010004619.1:0-13920 GCA_034687865.1 Kryphioiulus occultus
TCAAAGGAAACAGAGGAACTTTACTGATTATGCTTGTTCTGTAACGTGTTCCCATATGTGCCACAATGGTCCGCATTGTGTAGGGGAACAGAAATAAAAATTCCACCAAGTTGCTTGTTACCATAAAAGCCAGTACATGCAGACCAATTGAAATATCGCAGCGGAATTTATATTCTAGCTCAATGTTAAAGATTATTGGTTTATTAGGTTTTATGATAATCATACTATATACAAGTTCCAGGACGTATAGGAACAAGTTACTGGACGCATAGTAAGAAGTTTTTTTCATAGACGTATAGAAACAAATTAAGGAGGAACAGTAACAAGTTACAGGAGCAAGAAACACCAACAGAAGGTCCAAATCAAAAGAACCAGAAATTATCTTGCTGTTGCCTGTTTCTTTAACGTGATCCTTTATACATATATGTGCCATATAGTGTGAACGAAAACAGAAAGAAAAATTCCACAAAGTTGATCGCTTCCAGAAAAACCAGGAATGATCAATGCAAATTTAGCTAAGTATAAGCTTTGTAACAAGTTACCGGACGTATAGGAATAAGTTCCAGGACGGATAAGAGACGCATAGGAACAAATTACAGGACGTATAAGAACGATTTATAGAAACAAGTTACAGGACTATAAGAGCAATGTATAGGAACAAATTACGGGACGTATAGAAACACTCACATACGTAAAGGGACGAGTTATAGGAAGTGTATATAGAAACAAGTTATATGGCGTGTATGAACAGGTTACAGGATCAAGCAACACCGACAGAAGGTTTCTCTGTTTCCTTCAGTGTGTATTTGGTTGTGACAATATGTTGGCGTGCAACAGAAAGTTTCACGAATCAAGTGGCCACAATCAGCAACAAAAAGTTCCCCAGTAAACCCTGGTGTATAGGCGTACCATTCTTTTGGAACGCTGCGCACAATGCAACACAGGACGTAATCAAACCACATACTGTATCTTTAATTTATAAATAGACCCTCATAAATCTGATTGATTCTTTCCCCAAACTTTTCAAGGATGCAGTATAAAGGAACCAAATCGAATGAAACACGCGACTTTGGCCATGTGTTACGAAAGCTTTTTTTAAAATATCGATTTCATGTTTGTTTTGCATGAGCCTGCCTAACATGCTTTATGTTTCTTATTGGGTGTTATTGATTGCCAAATCTTGCCCCTCCCAATCCCCCACAATTCATTTCTATGGCTACAAATCTACATCAACAACATCGATTGCCTTAGCCCTCTACGGTGGAAATTCCGACACCTGCTTGGCTATCATTGACATCACGAATTTGTTTTGGTGCACACTGTAGTGAAGAAATCCACTTTGAACACGTTGAAGAAAAAAAGGCAAAACTTAAAAAAGTTATAACATTTTAAGAAGAATGCAAGTACCAAAACTAAGACTCTGTGCACCTGACTTCAATGAGAATGCAAGGACTTCAAGGATTTTCGGACTACTGTAGCACATTGAAGTCCTTTAGGTCAAATGGTTTGACTGAAGTCCAGGGATTTTACTGGTCTTCAGTCAAACTATGAGGCCTCTAGGACATCGATGTGCTACAGTAGTTTGGAAACCCATTAAGTCTCACTACCTTACTGACTTCGGTGACTTTCCCAGACCAAATCTGATCAACTTCCCTGACTTTTCAAATAATAAATGGTACAAATAATTAAAATTAACTATCTGCAACACTACAATTAACTGTATTTTTTGATATTTTTCTGTCATGATGACTAGTAAAATCTTCAATTAAATTTCCCTGACTTTTCCAGGTTTTCCAGACACTCTTTGGAGGAAACGCCGTAGGCGAAATTTATTTAACAAAATAATGCATTTTAGGTGAATTTTTCATAAGGAAAATTAATGATGATGATAAGAAATGATGCTGAAAACGACGTAGGCGAGATTTTTAGAAAAAGCAGATCACAAATACAGCTTTTCTAATGCTTTTCATGAGATACTTATACCAGTCAAAATAATTGCGCCACAACAAATTTCCAGACATTATGAATTTCCCTGATTTCCACCTGAATTTCCCTGATTTAATGGTGAAAATGACAAGATTTCCCGGACCACATTTCATTTCCTTGACTTTTCTTCACTTTCCCTGACGATATGAACCCTGTTGTATTCTCATTGATGTCAGATGCACATTATATTTGAGAGTAGATAGTCTGTGAACGAAGCTGGGCTGTACTGACTGACTTGCAGTCAATCAATGAAGTGGCTTCATTTGACTTCAATGGGACTTCAATGGCTTCAAGAATTTCTGAATTCGCAGAATACAGGAAGGGAATGAGACTTCAGCGACTTCAAGGATTTCGAGACATCTGTCACGCCGAAGTCCTTGAATTCTGCGAAATCCCACTGAATAGTCAGTGAAAAATATTAAGTATCCACGGTATGTGAACGAAGCTAAACTCGCTGGGACTTAATGACTTTTCCCCAGACTTCAATGACTGCAACCAACATGAACACCTGACTTCGCAAGTTGTTTACCCCTCAGTCTCAAACATCAGGGTTTGTCAGTCGTCAATCATAATTGAAATGTGAATCATAATTGTAACTGTAAGTACATGTATTTTGGTGCTCATGCGCAGTCCAATTCGCGCATGAGCAATGGCTTCCAAAAAACAAATGACACGTATTTCAAGAGCCAAATAAATGAGGAAAACGTCAATTATTTTAGCTGCTTGTATGATTTGATTTGGTTGTAGAATTCCGATGATATTTCAGACTGAATACCAATGCGACCCAGATTTTTTCTAGGGCCACTGGAATGGCCCAACATGAAAACCGTCCACCAAGTCGATATATATTCGTGTCAATGTTTTCTGACGGAAACACCAGGCGAGCCAAATTGGTCGCATTTCTGCCATTGTGCTCTTGAAAATGCCTATTTAGTGCCATTGATTAAACAGGGGTGTGGACCTAGATACCGCTACCTACATAAATGCAATTTAATGCGGCTTTCGTGCCAGCATTTCGCATTTATTGGAAAAGCATGCACGCCCTGGGTTCGTGCACAGGGTATAAGGTTCGACAAAGAAAAAAGCCTTGGCCTATTCAGCCGACCTGAACCAGAGTTACATGTATACATATACATGTGCATGTACTTAGGACCGATGGGGTGGCAGTTACGTGTAGTTCATAAAAATTGCGAGAAAAAATTATGCACAGAACACCTGAATGCGGAATGGGATCTCGATGGTATATACATGTATATCAAGGACCTCCTGACATCAGAAGAGGGAAGTTCCACATGCCATACTTCTTTGACACGCTGCGAAGCGAGGAAGTTCTTGAAGTCCCAATGAGCTTCTGAAGTCCTGAAAGTCCCACTGTAGTCCTGGTATAGTCTCACTGATGTCCGGGAAGTCTCGCGTACTGAAGACCCCATAAAGTCTCACCGTAGTTATTGAGGCCTAGCTGTAAAGTTCTGAAAGTTCCACTGAAGTCCTGGAAGTCCCCATTAAGTCCAGGGTTTCCTGCAGTAGTCCTAGTATAGTCTCACTGATATTCTGGAAGCCCCACTAAAGTTCTAAAAGTCCGATGAACTGAAGTCCCCATAAAGGCTCACTGTATAGTTAGCTATGAAGTTCTCAAAGTCCTACTGAAGTCCTGGAAGTCCCCATTAAGTCCAGGAATTCCTCAAACTCCCACTGAAGTCGTGAAAGTACTGAGTACCACCGATGTCGTGGAAGTCCTGGAAGTCTCACTAAAGTCCTGGAAATTCCACCAAAGTCCTGAAGAACTAGCATAACTTGTGGAAGTCCTGAGTCCCACCGAAGTCGTGGAAGTCCCCAGTCTCACTGAAGTCCTGACGAAAATCCCACACGCTGCGAAGCGAGGAAGTCCTTGAATTAACTACCAATGAGCTTCTGAAGTCCTGAAAGTCCTGCTGATAAATGAATGAAAGTCCCATGTACTGAAGTCCCTATACAGTCTCACTGTAGTAATTATAAGGCCTCGCTGTGAAGTTCTCGAAGTCCCTAATAAGTTCTGGAATTCCTTAAACTCCCACTGAAGTCGTGAAAGTCTTGAGTCTCACCAACGCTATGGTCGTGGAAGTCCTGATTGTCTCACTGAAGTCCTGGCGAAGATTCCACTGAATGCCTGGATGTCCCATTGATGTACTAGAATTTCCAATGAAATACTAGCATAACTTAAGTCCCACTGAAGTACTAGAATTTCTAATGAAGTCCAACTGACGTCATGGAATTGCCGTATGTGCAGTAATTAAGGTCGGGCAAAACCCTTGAAGTCCACAGGCTTGTTAACGAGGCTGGACTCCCAAACACTTCCATTTACTTCAAAAACTTCACCCCAGACTTCAGTAAGACTTCAAACAACATGTACATCTGACTCCACGAGCATGGGCACCCACGAGTCAGATGTAAGGACTTCATGTCTCGATATAAAGACGTCATTTCCTAACCAATGCGCACATAATTCTTAAATTTGGTTTGATTTGTTTGGGCCGATCCTGACAACAGTGCAACGCCAGGTCAACCCTTGGCAGGGGTGGAGCAAGCCCTAACACCCCGCCCACTTCCAAAAATCAGGTTAACATACGAGTCCCTCAGTGAAGGACATATCAGATGTTAAGCTGATAAGAACAGGTACTACACTTTGATCTTAGCCAAAAGGCCGAGAAGCGATACAGTACCTTGTCAGCGCTGGAAGGTCATGGCAATTGGGGAGGATGCCCCTGTTGTAGACCTTCCAGAACAATTGGTAATCCTGCTCCAGTTCATAATCAACCACATGTTTTTTAGATAAAATGAATCAGATACATCATTTGGGCAATTGTGGTCTCACCAAAAGCCGGAAATCTCTGCAATAATCACGTAAATTTACTCAATTCATGGATATTGCTTATCAACTTGACCAGTAAAATGGGCCAATGAGCGTCGGTGTGCCACCCTGCCAATTGCTATTAGCAGAAGGGAAACGCCTATTTAGCGAAATGGTCCAATGATGAAGTGGGTGCCCATACATCGATGCAGCTTTAGACTTGGAACGTCTGGTCAAAAAAGGCATCTTCACAAAAGTAACTTCGTAACTTCATAAAAGTCTTCAAAAAGTAACGTCATAACCGCCATTCTGATTCAACGCATGACTTCACCATTGCATTCCGCACTGGCGGCGTCAATATATCATACATCCAGATTAAAAAGTAAAATTATGTAAGCAAATTCAGCTTCCAGTAATGTTCCAAAATCCCAGAAAACACCCAAGACAAAATCCTTCTAAGTCTTATGTCGACACTGTCAGTGTAATACTGTTCGCGTAATGAGCGCAGTAATAATGGACTGACGTTCCATTCTCATTACTGAGGATTATCCGAATTTTTTTGGTATATTATCTCATTACTGTCAATTTGAAAAATACGGAAAGTAATTCTGATAGTGCATTGGGAGCAATACTGATGGATTGCCGTTCCAGTCTCATTACTGACGATTATCCGCATTTGTGGATGTCTTGGAAAAATATGGTTCCATTTGGACATCTTGTTGTCAGTATCGGAAAAATGAGTAACAGTGACAGGCTGGCAAAAATTCGGAGAATCGTCAGTACTGGAGACCCTACATGGGCATTATTATTGTCAATATCAACAAATACGAATTATGGACATGAAAACTGCTCGTGTAATGGGCGCACAGCGCAGTACTGGTGGATTGTTGGATAACCTATCGAAATACTGGCAGAAGCAATGTTAATGTATATACAGAGTCCCCATTAATTATCAAAAAATTCGGATAATCGTAAGTACAGTAATGACTTCTGATGGATGTTCGATCCGTTCTCATTACTATAAGAGAAATTTTCAACACATAATTCTGTGTCATTACTCTATGCTTTACAAGTTACAAGTGCATTTAATCGAATGGAAATAGGCAATACATGTACTAAGAGCACATATATTTTTTCCACTGCATACATTTTAACTTGTTCACGTACGTTTGTGGAATTTGATCCAGTTCTAGCTTCGGCCATTAAACGGTCAGTAATACTGTCGGTATTTGGGGAAATCTTGACTTTGTCGACTAACGGTTTTTCCCCTACCGACATTACTCACACAACATAAAATCCTAAAACGATTGCAACAACATAAAACAGTGCATAATTATGCTTGAATGATTACCCCTTCACAGTTACCCTTCACTGCTTCAGTCAACTGACCCAACAGCGATCAATTCTAAAAAACTAGGTTAATGACAAAATGTGCGCCAGGGCTTCATGACAGCAGGCAGATAACCAGATATTCCAAATACTAGAAACACTCACCATGATGAGACGAGGTTGCCTAACAAGTGTCCGCACAAGATGTCGTGTATGGAAATGTCACTTGGCGAAAAGTTTGACGGAATCCAAAAGACGCACGAACGGTTGACCAGTCGTCGAATTTCCCGAACTTCGAATGAATCTGGATCAGTAGCGTCATCTGGCCGGCTACGTCACCTTTTGTTGTGGACGGTTGCCTTGGCAACGGGGAATCAATCTCTAGCTTCATTAGAATAAGATGGCGTGGGCGAAGGCGGAGCAGCGCCATCTATGGGAGAAAAATAGCAGTAGTGAGGAGTCAGAAGGCGCCGCACACTCCTTGTTGATGATTGGTTAAAATAGGAGTCTGATGTCATGAGGGCGTACATCGTTAAATTAATGGGAAGTGGGAGATCGCAATATTCAATAACAAAACGATTCATGCTATAGAGAATAATAATAATAATGATAATCCTATACTAGTAAACGATCTAATAAAAATAACAATAAAGGTCAAATGATGGTACAACACAGGGTGTCTACTGGATTTGGTATTGCAAATTCCATGAGTTCCATCACTTCAAGATTTTTCAATGCCCATTAGAATATGGGGCCGTTTAAATGTTATGTCCTGACTAAATAGCGATTTTCAGAAACACTAGCCACCACAGTTGAGACATTATTATATAGGTGACAAATGAAGAATCTACATGACCCTGTTGTAAATTTCATCATTTTTCCATGATTTCCATGACCCGAATCTAATTTCATGACTTTTCCATGACTTCCATGACTGGTAGACACCCTGCTGAACACTTATACATTGCCAGTCAGATAAAAAGTCAGTAGGACAAATAATTTGTAAAACTAGAAAACACCTAGCTCACATTAAAAATTAAGGAAAAATAAGTCTATCAGCTACTTAAAATACATTAGCTTTACCATTTTTTTTTATAAATTTCGCCTGCAGCATTCTCTTTTAAATGAGGAATCCTTTTTTGAAATATATTCCAAAGGTGGTGGATTTGTTCTTTGCTGAACACAAATCCACCACTAAATTAAAACCAAAATGAGGGAATTTTTTTAAAAGTATCAGCAATACTGGATTTTATCAGTGTTTAAGAAATTTCCAGAAGCAATAATGAGAGGAATGCCATGGGTTTTTTTTTTTTTTTGAAAATTTATCAATGGTGATGGATTTAGGTTGGGTAAAGAACAAATCTTCCACATTGCACTTTGCCAAACACAAATACATCAAACTTGGATTAGTTTTCAAAACAAAATTCGCACACAGCACTCCTAGCTATCACTAATATTTCTGGAATTTTTTTAAAAACTGCTAAAATTGTGAAATTAGTGAAATTGTTAAAATTCCCGTTTTCATATTGTGTTTAAATTGCCAAACACAAAACAACCAGCTTGGATTCTTTTTTTCAAAAAAATCACCTATGGATTTCCTGACATTAATTTTCTGGAAATTTATGAAAAACCATTACATCCAGCTTATGTGGAAAAAAAATTCACTGCGTATTCCCTAATTAAGAGTTCTTAAAATATTCTAAGAAACATGTACATAAAATGAATTATTTCTGGCATCGTTCTTCAATAAATTCTCCTGACCATATTTGGATTAATTTGTTCATAGAAATGTGGGCTAAAATCAACTATTTGTGATATACTTTTACAAAAAAAATGATGCCCACAGCGTTCCACAAGTATTAATTATAAGTACCGGTATTTCAAACCTGCACTGTGAAAAACACATAAGTTGTTTTTCTGGAATCCATTAAACATGATTAAGAAAAGTTCACTACAATGCATTGTTGGTGATCAATGTTTTCCCAAATAAAGAATCTTCGTTCATGATGACGAGATATCTTTCACTCTTACAGAGCTTGTGTATTTAATGTTAATGATTTTTTCCAAAAGTTTTCAGATATCTTGAAAACATTAATTAAACCCAGCATTACACCCTGTACTTCTGCATGGTAAATTGCCTTTTCTAAAACAATTTCACTTAGGGTGTTTCCTTAATTATTAATACACGTGTTACTAAACAATTTACCAACCATTTTTGTGGTATAAATGTATTGCTCACATTTTTGAAAATATTTTCATGAATGGTCCTCAAAAACAATCTGTGAAACTGGACAAATTTGAATTCAACCAGATAAATGCATCCCAGATAACATATCAAATAGGTTTTTGGTCAGCTGCTAAAATTTGGTGGCATTTTCTCAAAAACATCTGTAAAACATCATAAAATTTCAAATGCATCTCATTTCACAAACATTAAATAAACAGGCTCTTCAAGGCAACTCATCACCATGAACAAGCATGATTTTAAAGCACTAAAATGGCCTCGACCCAATTTTTTGGCCACCCAAATATGAATCCTTCCGAGGTCAATGCTCGATGAATGACATCGTGCACAAAAAAACATCGCCAAGGAAATAAACTTTCTCATTGCTTTTTGGGTGAGTCGCAAAATAACGAGCTATTTGGATGATCACTTCTTGCAAGAGGTAAGTATTTATTTCAGTAAAAAGTTGATTTGAATAGAAGAAGGTTAAGATGAAGTCCAACAATGTATGTCCACCAATCATAATGCATTCTGAACATACTTTTACTTTAAAAATTATTATAACCGCTAAATATATTTACCACCGTGTCTATAATGAACCTTTTGCTTCTACTTAACTTGTTTTTTTTTTAAATTTTATGGACATCTTTTGATGCTAACATTGTTTTTTTAAACTTTGCAAATCAATGGTTCATACCAAAATTTGCCACTCAACTTCCCTGACTTTCCCTGACCAAATCTGATTAATTTCCATGATTAATGCCACATGTAAATAAAATTAACTTTATCTGCAACACTACCGGGTATTTTTCTGTCAGGATGACTAGCCAAATCTTCAATTGAACTTCCCTGACTTTTTCAGGTTTTCCAGCCACTTTTTGGAAAATTTCCAGACAATTTCAAGAAACAATTTTTATACATTTGATCCATGCAAATATACCATATGGCGGAAATTTTAGAAATTTTCGATCTGATCATGAAATGATGGAATTAGCCTACAATTTTGTAAGAAGAAATAATAATAATATTAATAATTAAGAGACTGCCATAGGCGAAACTGTTGAAAAATTACGAGAAATATTTCATTTTTAGGGTTCGCAATAACGATGCGAACACTAGTGGTTGAAACCACTAGACTTCAAAAACTGTATTTTTGAGGATTTCTTCTTTCATATATTAAAAAAAAAATTCTTCAAAATGACGGAAAAGCCATAGGTGAATTTTTTTTAAAACAAAAATAATGCATTTAAAAGAAATGATAATGAAAACGGTGTAGGCGAAGTTTTTAGAAAAAGTAGAACACAAATACAGCTTTTTACTGCTTTTCATGAGATACTTATGTCAATCAAAATAGTTGTACCACAACAAATTTCTAGACATTATTAGTTTCTCTGTCTTCCACCTGACTTTCCCTGACTTAGTGGTCAAAATGTCAATATTTCCCTGACTTACCCTGAAGGTATGAACCCTGAAATAATCCGTAAATTTATACATTTAAAAAAAAAGCCAAGCACTGACCAAAAGCCTATTCTATACATGTTTATGGTGGTAAAAATATTTAGCGGTTTTAATTCTTTTTAAGCAAAAGCATGCTTCGCAAGATTTTGCATGGTGGGCATACAGTAGTTGTTGGACTTTGCCTTACCTAAATCTGAAACGGATTAAAGTAAATCTCATTCAATTATTATGACGTACAGTGACTAAGTCTGACGCATTGCAAAATCTAAGCAGTATTTTTACTTGCACAAAAGTGGGTCAATCATCGACAACCCATGAAGCCGAGATATATATAATTCTCGAATTATGTCCAAAAGACCAAGAAAGTTTGATTTCTGTAAATTATTTTAGCTGTCTGCTGTAACATCTTCATTGATTCCAGAAAGCATGTCCAAACTGACTGAACAGCTGACCGGCTTGGGCCTTCCACCTTTCGGGAAGTACGGCCTGCCGCTGATAATCGTCACGGTTGTCCTGCTGGTCATCATGTACTTCGTGGTGGAGTTTCTGACTGCAGAAAAAGTGCCCAAAGCCAAGAAACCTCAAAAGCACCCTCTGGCTGAAGAACGGCTGCTGAACGAGCAGACAGCTGAAGTACTCCAACCAGACGAAGATGGCGGTACGGAAGCAGAAGTCCACGAGTTCTGCTTCGGTAGTGCAGTTCCGTACTTCAGGGACCGGCTTCCGGAAGCTGAGATGCTTCGGCGTTCAAAGGAATTTTACCGGCTGATGGACCAGAGGAGGACCGTGCGATTCTTCAGCTCTGAAGCAGTTCCACGAGAGATCATCGACAACATCCTTCGCACAGCAGGTATAACTATAATGTGACCAATGAGTGTGACTTAGGCCCGTTTAGTGAGGTCCTAACTAATTTTGGGGAAATTTTGATGTGTTTTCTGTTCCAAAGTTAACTTAATTACTCATGGTGGTCATATTGGAACATTTACAGGTTCAAAAAATATTTTAATGATTGTGTGCCCAATCCTGTTAAAAGCAATATTTACTTGTAGCAATAATAACAAGGAAACGTCACAAGGCGTTATTTTTTGAAAAGCTATATCTCAAATGGTAGGTTTTTAGTCAGCATAACCCAACATACGTATCCCAATGATGGATTTTACGAACATTTCTTTGAAAAACTATATTGAAAAGCTGGATTTTATGTTATTTCCTTGAAAATACCTTTTTCTTTTAAATAATAATAATGAAGGAATGTTGTGGGATTTTTATAAAGGTTGGATCAACATCAATGCAATTTTAGACAGTTTGGAAAATTTCAGAAATATTAATATTGGCCGAAATTAACTCCACAGTCGAAAATTTGAATAAAGAATTGCCGTAAAAAATGGAATATAATTGTAATATTGTGAAAACGTTTTTCCAGAGATATTACTAACAAAGGCAACACTGACGAGTTTTATTTTTAAACTAAATCACCAATAGTGCATAAAAACGAATTACGAATGTCAAAGGCAAACATTTTTATGCTGGCTTCCCAGAATTATTAATGCACAAACAAAAAAATTGAATTTTGATATTAAAAAATTCCAGGTTTCAGTCAAAATTCCCTGAGTTTTCCAGTTTGGTAGTCACCATGTCTGACCAATCAGTGGTCCTATTAACAAAGAGCTCCAACTCATTTTGGGTCATTTTGTCGTGTTTTCTCTCACAAAGTTAATTTACTTACCCAGGCCCATCACTGTTCAACACAGTACTCTCCATTGCTCTTTTCTGCCAGGAACCTCACCAAGTGGTGCCCACCAGCAGCCGTGGACATTCCTGGTGGTCACCAGTGCAGAGGTCAAAGGGCAGCTCCAGGTCATCGTTGAGGACGAGGAAGAAATAAACTACAAGAGAAGGATGGGTCAGCAGTGGGTGAATGCTCTGGAGAAAATTGGGACCAACTGGCTGAAACCCTATATTGTCCAAGCCCCTTACATCCTGCTGGTCTTCAAGCAAGTGTACTCACTGAGGGCTGACGGAAGCAAGCAGGTCCACTACTATAGTGAACACAGCGTGTCCATCGCCGTAGGAATCCTCTTAGCAGCCATTCATGTAAGACGGGCCATGTCATGCCTGCAATTTATAATTCAAAAATTTAAAAAAATATCACAATCCCATTCTAGCGATTTTCTATTTCCAGAATGCCGGACTGCATTCGCTGACCAGCACGCCTCTGAACTGTGGCCCGGCAATCAGCAAGCTGCTTGACCGGCCACAAAGTGAGAAGCTAGTCTATCTTATGCCCATCGGCTATCCGGCGAGCGACTGCACAGTGCCGGACTTGAATAGAAAAGCTCTGGAAGACATCGCAACCTACATTTAGTCAGTAGTCAAATAAGTCAGATTTTAAGGAATGGTCATGTCAATAACCAGCCTGCAGGGGTACAGAAATGCTGAGTTGAAATGATTTCAAGGTGACTTGCCCAATCTTCAATCAAATTTCCCTGACTTTTCCAGGATTTCCAGACACTTTTTTGGCAAAATTTCCAGAACATTTAAAACTGCCATTACATCAGAGGGCCAAGTCATGAGTTTAGCCTAGTGCTTTTAGGTGCTTTTTAAATCCCTTCTATATTTGTGTCCTTTTGAAGATAGTATATTGAAAACAATCTATATCTAGTTCGAATCATGAACGGGGCTAGGAAGGGCTGGAAATAGACCCAGGGGCCAGGTCAGATGGACACCGTAGGTTCCATTTCAAATGCCGAAGGCGAAAATGTTAGGAAAACTAGAGCATGAAATGGTGGATTTTAGCCCAAAATGCTGTAAAACAAATTGTGATATTATCAATAATGATTAAGGAAATGCCAAAGGTTTTTAGAAAATCTACTGGAAAATCTATACTGCATTTTTTTTTGTTTTTTTCCCTTTTCTTGAAATATTAAAAAGTGATAATAATGATGGGAATGTCGTGCTTTGGTAAGTCATAGCCTCCCATTAATAATTTAGGAACGCCGTAAGCAACATTTAATTTCAAAATAAATTATCAGAATGGATTTTAGGTGTTTTCATGACAATTTTTTTTGAAAAACCAGATTGTGCCAATGCTGTAGGCAAAAAGTTTAGAAAAATAGATAACAAAAGCACTTTTGTTAATGCCTTTCTGAGACTTCCAAACAATGAAAATTGTTGTGCCTCAACAAGTTTCCAGACATTACATGAATTACAATGACTTTTCCAGACCATATAAATTTCCCTGACTGTCCAGGTTTTCCAGGTTTACCAGACAGTCAGTCATCCTGACTGAAGCAACTTGTCAGGCTCCTGCGTTGGTGGTCCATACCTGCAGGGGGCCTCAGAAGATGGGAGAAACAGCACTTTATCAAAATATACAACCCATAAGTTTACCATATCAGCCAATTCCTCTTGTCAGCATTCAGAAATTCGTCCAAATATGCAGCTGCATGCACCTTACAGTCGTCCTGAAAAATATGAGAAGCAACGATTGGCCTGACTTGAGAATACATAGCCCACATTTCAAGGATCAATAACGCTGGCCCCTCTGGAATCCGAAGCTAATTTCAATTGTTATTCAACCCAATATTCCAATTTCCTACTGTGTAATAGGCCTTAGGCTATACAACGACTAGCAATTAGCAACCTGTTAGCAAAGCATTCTAGAAGTGTATAAACTTGACACAAATGCATGACAAATATAAAGAACAAGCTTTGAATTACTGTATTTGCATTCCGGTTCCGTCCGAACTGTGGATTTCTACTGATAATTATGACTCAAATAAAGCAAAATCAACGTACGTTTGCAATTCAAAACCAACACCAACAGCGCGAATTCCTGCTGCATGTTGCCCGGCAGAGGGCGCCACCGTCTTTGAGCCTTACAGGCGGGATTTTCGTCCGTTACGTATTTTTTCTCGGCGTTCGAAGATGCTCCTCGGTTCATGTACAGTATGTCGTTATCATTGATGGGACCGGGACCCAATACGGTTAGTAATACTGTCAGTCACTTTAGAATCAGTAGCAATGACAGTATGCGTCAATATTTTCGCGACCCTACATGGTCAATATTTTACTGTCAGTAAAAAGCTCAGTACCA
>JAQGAF010004620.1:0-13917 GCA_034687865.1 Kryphioiulus occultus
TTTCATTTTCGCCATAGAAAAACGATAATTCGCTAATGCTCGTTTTTGGAACATCAGGGGGGGAACTTCCCGTTAAGCTTGTTTGCCAAGCCTTATTACTATGAAACCTACTTGCACGTTGAAATATAAAAAATGAAGTTCATTGTCAAACTGAGCTCAAATCTTCAATACTTTATATAAACGTTGATGTTATATGCTCCCAGTTTGACATCAACCTTTTCCATAATTATAGGAGGAATTTGTGCCACAAAGTGGAAATCAAGTTTTATGGTATAGCTGTGGCCCAACCGTATATGATGCGTCACACATGGGCCATGCAAGATCCTACATATCTTTCGATATCTTACGACGGGTTCTGATGCACTATTTTAATTATGATGTGCTGTATGTGATGAACATCACTGATATTGATGACAAAATTATCAGAAGAGCAAGACAAAACTATTTAATGGAGCAGTTTAAGAAAGAAAACCACCCTTTAGAAAAGATCCTAGCAGACATCGATGCTGCTTTGAAGGTAGTCTGAATTTCATTTGCAACTTTGTAGTAAAATAAAACTGAAAAAGAAAATTATTTAACATGAATGTTAATTATATTTTTTATTCTAGCCTTTTGAAGTCAAACTTACTACTGCTGACCAAGAAAAGAAACAAATGATGGAAGGGATATTTAACAAAGTTAATACTGCTGTGGCAAAAGTTAAAGAGTTCATCCAGACGTCTTCTAAACCAGCTAGTCCTATGGTAAAATGAAATTAAATATATTGTTACTGGCATGTTCTAGGAATCAAAATTGTAAGATTTCTGTGAATACAATTCATGGTTTTTTAGGAGCTTATTGACGATTGTGCAGACCTATTAGCTGAGTGGTTGGATTCACAGCTGGGTCACACTGTTAGTGATAATTTAATTTTCTCGACTTTGCCAAAACACTGGGAAGCTGAATTCTACAAGGACATGGATGCATTAAATGTTTGTATTTTAGATTTGTATTTAATGTATTAAATGGTATTTAAATATATTTTAGGCGTTGCTATTTGCAGCCAAATACTAAGTGGATTCGTCCTTTAGGTCCTTCATCCAGATGTGGTAACCCGAGTTAGCGAATATGTTCCAGAAATTGTGGATTACACGCAGAAAATAATAGAAAATAATTTTGCGTCAGTATTATTTTTTTTTTTTTAAAAATCTATCAGTGAAAGTCTGCTTTCAAAGATATAAACATTGTATCCTTTATGGAATTTTAGGTATCACTCTAATGGTTCAGTTTATTTTGATACTTTGAAATTTGATGAAGATTCAAATCACTACTATGCCAAACTTGTACCTGAAGCATTTGGCGATTCTCGTGCACTTCACGAAGGTGAAGGTAAGATCCAAAAATATAAATTAAATTATGTTCATCGTTAGATGATTGAATATTAATTTTTTCTTTTTCAATATACTGTATAATAGTTTAGTGTGTTTCACATTTTTCTGACTATTACATCTAGTTAATTTATAATAGGTGATTTGAGTGTTTCTGATGAGCGACTCACAGAAAAACGTAGTGCAAATGATTTTGCTCTATGGAAGGCTTCAAAACCTGGTGAGCCCTCATGGGATTCCCCTTGGGGAAAGGTATTTTGCTTACCATATATCTCTTGAATAAATTTGTGTATTTATATTTCATGCACTAAAATCTACGCTATTGTATAATAGGGTCGTCCTGGATGGCATATAGAATGCTCAGTAATGGCTAGTGCTATTTTGGGCCCTTCTTTAGACATTCACACTGGTGGTTATGATTTAAAGTTCCCTCACCATGATAATGAACTTGCTCAAGCTGAAGTAAGTTTAATTAATTCTTTTTTAATATTCAATACAAATTTTTTCCTTGACGATGCTTTATCAATTTATTACTTCTTGATAGTATAAATAGTTAAAATGATGAGGAAATGTTATCAACATTTTACTGACATTTTAAATGTTGCAGGCTTATTTTGGTAACAATAACTGGGTCCGTTATTTCCTCCATTCGGGGCACCTCACTATTGCCGGCTGCAAAATGTCCAAGTCATTGAAGAATTTCGTTACCATTAAAGATGCTCTATTAAAAAACTCCTCTCGGCAACTGCGTTTTGCCTTCCTTTTGCATGCATGGAAAGACACTTTGGACTACAGTGAAAATACTCTCGAGTCAGCTATGCAGTATGAGAAAACCGTTAATGTTAGTCAAATCTTTCTTTTGGCTTATAATTAATGTAATGTCATGCTATTGTTAATCTGTGATGCAATGTTATAGGAATTCTTTTTAAACGTCAAAGATGTTCTACGCAATATTCCATCAGTGGGTCTAGATGCCTTCCAAAAGTGGAGCAGTGAAGAATTGCATTTAAATTCCAGGTAAGCGATTTTCTTATATGCTTGTTAGCTAATTTTTACTTTTTGGTTTGTACAGTTTTGTAATGTTGACCTTTATTTAGATTCGGTGAAGCTCAAGCCAAAGTACATGAAGCTCTATGCGGTAGGTTATTATTAATATGTCATGTTGTTATATATTTCAAACTTATTTTTGATTAGTTGTATACAAAATTTACATTGATAATATTTTATTCATGTAAATTAATGGTCCCCTCTGCATGGATCTCGTTATATAGATAATATAGACACAAAATCAGCTCTGGAACATCTGAGAGATCTCATTACCTCTTGCAATGTTTACTTGCGCACCAAGAAAAGTGATAAAATGCCTATAAACGGATTGCTGTTGAAGAACTGTGCCCAGTATATCACTCGTATTCTTTCCGTTTTTGGCACAATTGATGTTGAGCAACCTGTCGGATTTCCTATCTCTAAAATGGAAAATGCTAATGTAACGATTTTTCAATTTATGAGCAAAAGTGCATACTGTCCTTTATCAAGTGATTTTCAAAGGTTTAAAATCTTTTAATTATAGAAAGAAGAGATTGCACTTCCCTATTTGACAACCATGGCTGATTTTAGGGAGAAAATTAGGCAGACAGCAAGGCAACACAAAGGTTTGTCGTTTAAACTAATGTGTAAATTTGAACTTGTTGCTGAAAAATTTCGAAATTTATTCCTATTGTGCTATTAGTACCTGTATTGGTAAATTTATATATGAAGTGAATCTTTGACTTGTGGTAAATTGCAATTTTACCACAGGGGAAATCATTAAATGTATTTAAGTGCATTTCCACTGCATTATTGTTTTGTTAGTGATATTTCAAGTTTTATTTAGTTACAGATATTTTGAATTTATGTGACGAACTAAGAGATGATATTCTACCATCGCTGGGAGTAAGACTTGAAGACCATGAAGGTGACTAGTTGTAAAATAAAATATTTGTATTAAGTTGGTCAATAACTCATTAATGCTTTTGATCCATAAGGATTGCCCCCAGTGGTAAAGCTTGTGGATGCTGATATACTGATGAAAGAAAGAGAGCAAAAGTTGAGAATCGAAGAGGAAAAACGTCTAGAAAAAGAAAAAAAGAAACAGCAGCAATTGGAAGCGCAAGCTCTGAAAGAAGCTCAGAGGAGAATAGTGCCATCGCAGATGTTTCGACGTGAAGTCGACAAATTTAGCAAATTCGATGAAAAAGTATGTTTTTAATTTACGATAACGTTTAATTGTTACATCAATCTGCATAATGCTGAAATTTATTAATTTAGGGCATTCCAACTCATGATCATGAAGGGAAAGAAATCAGTAAAGGAATGATGAAAAAACTTTCAAAGCTTTATCAAGAGCAAGAGAAGCGGTATAATCAGTATCTTCAAGAGTCCAATTCAGCAGCTTCAATTAATGGAAATGCCTAAGAGATTCTTTATGCATTTGATAATTACAGAAACACTTTGGCATTTAAAAACATATACACATTGGAAACCTCAAGACAATTTTGGTAATACTGCATTCTCAGCAGTGGATAATAGACCTTTTGGGTCTATTCCTGAAAATCACATTCTGTAATCTCTGCAGAAAGTTAAAAAGTTCGACGAGGTCTAATTTTCAAAAAAAGCATGAATTATTCTGCACCTCAGTCAATGGCTATAGATTTAAACATTTGTGAAAAGCAATAATGTAGATCCAGTGTTTTGCATTGGCGGTTTTTGTCTTGTACTGTTCTTTTCAGCAGTGCTTTTCTATTTGGCAAGATCCCATATCAGATCAAATTCAAATGTCTTGACTTGAATGATTCTGCATTTAAAAATACCCAAGCTTGAAAGCTAATTCTATAAACCATTTCAGTGCCATGGATCAGTCCTGAGATATTTTTTCGAATCATGCAAATGTAATCCTCCTTCTCAGTTGAAGTTTCAACTGCTGATTACACAGATGAACTCTCAGAGTCTACCTCTTATGAATATCTCATTTGTCACAGTTGCAGCTTCCTGAAATCAGTATACTAACGGTTTTCTTATTAAATGTGAACGTTAATTTTAAAAGTTAAAAATGCATAATTTTTTGGTTGCTGCAAACACGAGAATATTTGATGAGGGCTGAAATGAAGCAAATGAGTAAGCCATTTAAACCCCCTCTATTTGCATGCCTGTTTTAAAGCAAAAGGTTGTGTAATTGAATCATAAAAGCAGATGAAATAAATTATCCTTGAAAATGATATCCTAATAAATGTAAGGCATTCTTGGACGAGCTGCGTAATTTGTTTATTCCATTTTGAATACCAGATGAGCAGTCCTGGATTTTTATTTATGTATTTTTTTACATAGTTTTCAGGGTTTTAAAATATATTTTAGTGTGATAATTTTTTTTTAATATTCCATTACAGCTTCATTTCTGTTATTTAATATTTTTTTAACTTTTAAAAATGAATTGAAATTTATTTCAGATAACTCCAGAAATAATACGAAATTTTAAAGAAACTGCGATAATTTTAAAAAACAAAAAGTAAATTAATTGCAGAAATTACCTCTTACGGAAATTTTGTTTTCATTTGAAATGCTGTGGATCGGGATGATCGAGGCCTTGAAATTATCATGTGGTTTCTGCAGCGACACCTGGCGGAGGCATCCTTCTAATACTTAAAAAGGTTAACATCAATTGAAATATTTGCTGATTAGGGCAACTTGTTTGTCTTTGGAATTCTGCTGGTACATGTAAAAGTTATGTTAATTTTAAGTCAATTACAGTTTCATGCCCGTAATGAGGGTATAATATAATAAAAAGTTTATCAGAGCATTTGAGGTAAGATTACGAGCAAATTAGATCAATTGACGAATGTCAACCATCACCTAATCCTTCATTGGAAACCTTGTTATTTACATGTATGTATCTGTGGTAATTAATATGCAACTGGTAACTAATTGTAATGTAATTCATAGCTGTTTCTTGATGTTTATAAGTCGTGCGACACTTGATATCGATATATAGTTTAACTCCCCTAATTCAATACTTTTATTTTCTTCATTGTTATTTGTGGGCCAATAGGCAATGTGGAATAGAGTAAAATACTTTTATTTTTTTTTTAAATATCGATCTTATAGATAATGAACGAGAATATTAGGGACGATCGCAACAGAGAAGAAGAAAAAGACGACACGATAACTAGAGATGTGGAAAGTTCATGCTTTGAAGAGTACGATGTAAAAAATCCATCTCCAACTCCAGAGATTCTTGAAGCAGGAAGGACAATTGCTGGAGATGCTATAGGAGACACGGTGTTCAGTGAAAGATGGGTTCTCCAAACATTGATGAAGTTAACAGAGGTAGCATTCTGTTTTTTTTTAAAAAAATACATTTATCATGCATCTTCTGGACTAAATTAATTTGCAGGCTTTTCATTTCATTAATTTTATTATTATTGCATAGCTTGTTTCCAACAAAGGCAAAGATAGTACTACACCAATTGATGATGATGATGAGGAACATATTTTGGAATTGGACAAAGATATTGAAACTCAGCTATGCCAGCTGTGGGATATGACAGCGTCTCAGGTTTGATTATGATTTTTTAACACTTTTAGCAGGAAAAATATACTTTTTGGTAGGGATTTAGTCGATATCAAAATACTTTGACAAAATTGTCAATGTTCGCCGGTAAACTTTCATTTTTGTCTTCTTCAGGATGTTGTTAAATTTCTACTGGATTTACCAACATTGGATTTAATTGCTGATTCAATGACTCGAACAAAAATTCCCAGGTTAACGGCAAGTAATAGTTAACTGGAAAACATAAATCATGAGCACTATTTTGCAAAATATCAATTGCACAAGTTAACATAAATTAATTTTTTCAGGAAATTGTAGTAGGTATTGTTGGGAATATGGCATGCGTTGAAGATGCATTGAAAAAGTTAACCGAGCATCCAAAAATAAAAACCACCACATTGCAGTTATTAGATACTTCTGATCCACCCACATTAATAGAACTATTCAGGTAAAGTCCATTAATAATACATGTGTGTGATTTTTTGGAAATTGCATTGAACAGAGTTGTTGAGCTTTGCAACTTTGAAATGAAAGATATCTGATATTGATCATGCATAATTTGTATGCTTTTCACTACTTTATACTTCGTGCTCGATTGCTTGAATTTCAAAAGTTATATTGTATAGCTGAACCAATAAAAACGTTTTTTTAGGTTGCTATTGACTTGTATGCAAAACAAAAACCACTCAGCTTCTTGGTTGAAGTCAATCCATGATGATGAACATATTCTACCCCACCTAACATTCATTATGGCCAGTTCTACTAATAGTAAGTGAAGTTTTGACAATTTAAAATTAAATTGCTAATTTCTAAAGTGGCAAACTCGTCATCTGTTCAATTTTTTTTTTAATAAGGCCACCTGCTAGCATCTGCAGCTGATTTTGTTGATTATGTACTTGACATAAGTGATGATCTATGTAGCTCATGGGCAGCATCTGAATTTGTGGACTCTTTGTTGGAAGCTGTTCAGCAAGTTGGGTTCGTTTGCATTTATTTAATTAATGAGACTATACAATATATATATGGAAATGTGTCAAGAGATTTTTTCAGTGGATATTTTGTTTTGGCAAAGTTAGATAGAAATTTGCTATAGTTGTTTTCTTTTTAAATTTAATTATCAGTAAGCTACTAATGTTTGGCTATCATGTATTTAGAATTATTTTTTGGATCACTCAGTGTTTGAAAGAGTTTTTTTTGTTTTTCTTAGGTTTAAAAATTTTAAAGTTGTTGAAACCTTTCTACATGTTTTACAACTATTATCCACTTCGTATGAAGGCAAAATCGCTCTAGGTGAGTCCATTATAAGTTTTTTTCAACTGCTAGAAATTTTGTAAATAATTGTGGTTTATGATCAATTTTAGCTCTACATTCCGATTTGGTGGTGCAAGTGTCAACTCATTATCTAAATTGTGTCTGTAAATCCAAGTCTTTTAATAAAACATTGAATGCAGAACATGCAAATCAGGAAAGCTTCCACAAGGAGGGTGTAAATGGACATGAAGCTGGCATTGCTTCTGCATTACTGCTCCTACATATTTTGCTTTTGTCGTCCCGTGGCATTGTGACAGAAAAGCTTGGTGAGGGTAAGATATCAGAAATCCGAGCTGTTAGAATTGTAATTCTGTGACTTTGTTTAAAAAAAATGAAACTAATATTACCTTCAAACGTATTAATTTCGTTTAAATGTTGTCCCTGATAAAGTCATTGATTGCATGTGACTTTAAATATAGTATTGGATATTTGCTTTTAGAGAAAACGCTCGTCCACGTATTGAAATTAATGCAGATGTTGATAACATCACCGGACAGTTCAAAGGTGAAGAGTGGAAGCTGTATAAGTGATGACTCAGATGGGGAGCCTAGAATAATACTCCAAGAAATTGTGGAAGGTGCAGTCATAACTCTTTTAGAAGAAATTTTGGGCGATAAAAAGGTATTTTGAAAAAAACGTGACTTGCTTTTAAAAGATGGTTGGTACAATATTCCAATTTTCCATTCAGGGCAGTTGCATTCTTGTAAATACAATGGAAGAATGCACCGAGGGTCATTGTCATGATGTGTTAACCTGGATAAAGCAGTTTCCTGGTGGACAGCGTTGTTATTGCCAGTTAAAAGATGTGATTTTAGCACTCAGGGATAACTGCAATCGATTGGTAAACGTCCTGCAGAAATTTGAAAGTGAATCAGCAGTGGGTGAAGAACTACAAGATGGAAATTCTGCTAATGAAAATGGTTGATTATTGGAATTGTGAATATAACATGTTTGCACATTCCTTCCATTTCACAGTGACTTGGTAATTTCATTCTCATTACAAAAGTTTCATTTTTAACTTTCCCCCTTCGTTTGTAGTTGAATTTAACAATAAATTAAGACGAGAACTAAGCATTTCTTCGTGTCATTTGGGCCGAATTTCATCAGCTTACCTTTTGGAAATATTCTTTTATATTTTTAGGGCATCTTCAGTTATTTATGAAAAATGAGCACATGTACTGTAAGCGAGATTTTTTAAGGAACGTTATCACCAATCATTTTCCTTCAATTATATATTTATATAAATGTATAGAAAAGAGGTTTATTTTAAAGAAAAAAACCGTTGCGTTCTCATTACAAGTTTCATTTTTAAATTTGCCCCTCGTTTGTATATGAATTTTACAACAATTTGAGACAAGAATAACGCATTTCTTCGTAGTATTTGACCGAATCCCGTCAGCTAACATGCTTACCTTTTGTCCATTACTTTATATTTTAAGGGTATCTTCAGTAATTTTCTGAAAAAATGAGCACATATATGTGCTGAAGGCGAGAGTTTAAAGAACGAAACAACCATTTTTAGTTTTTTGGAAAACAAAAATTAAAAAAAATTCATCCGTTGCATATTTACTTTATTATTTTGACGGGATTATACCAGGAATGAATAAAAACAGTCGCAAGGAATGACAACCAGTTCAATTTTCGCGCCATTTCAGCTAAAATGTCAGCGCGCATGCTCAGCAGAAGCCTACTCTAGGAACCACCAGAGTTCCCCTCCCAACACGCTTGGATGCCCGAAATAGCTGAACACCACTGTATGCCACTGTTGAAATGCTAATCAGTTGATGTTCCGTTTGATTGTGCATTGTGCAATGGGATTTCCTTTCCCTATCGTTACCCGTGTTCCTTTTCGACGATGATGAACGGTTCGTAGTTGTGACTTGTGTTGCGTGTGCCGAACGTGAGTAATCGTCTGGCATTTTATGGACATGGCGTACGGCAATCCGATGAGCAGTCAGCTGCGGACAGCGACGGCATTGGAACAACTGTTGGATGAAATATGTTATCAAAGAGCCAGAGAAATCCGTCAATGTTTAAAAGAAGGTAAGTTGATGGCACATTTGCTTGTCGTTTCTCAAAGGATGTCCTCACGTGAGTGTCATTCCTCCACAATCCTTGCTTGTTTTTAGTTTTTCAATTTTTCAGTATTTGCATTCAGTGTGGTGTTTTCGCAAGATCAAATATATGATTGATCGGTCGAATTGTTCGATGGGATAAATATAATCCCATGCTGCTGCACGGTGTATTGGTGTATGCGGCATGCTGCCTATAATGTGTCCAATAGACCTTCAACCCTCTATGACCTTCATGTTTCTAGTGTATCTCCGATCGAGGTACAGTAGATGGCACATGACTTTTTATCGACCATCAGCCATCATTCATCAAACTTCATCAAACATCAGATTTATTGAGTCCAGTGTCTGTGCACTAAGGCTTCTGACCAAATTTCGCAACCAAAACCTATAGTAATGGAAATTCTACTGTTCATCATTAGTCATCACTGGTGCACGTAACTTAATTGAGTACATAATTAGAAATAATTATGATTTCTGGGCCTAGTTTTTCAGTAGGAATTTGTGAACTGTTGTAACCATGCATAATTGGCTGTAACTACTGTATACCGAAGTCACATCAAACAAAAATCTAGTTTTACAAACTAGAAAATGTTGGAAACCGCGCTGACGTGCTGCTGTGTTTTTCCCTCTCGGTAATGGAAAACTGTAATATTCACGGTGTTCCAGAAACACGGTAACGTTTTCTACTGTGTTGCCAGTATATGTACGTGCCCCCACAATTCATTGCAGAAACCGTGAAAGTAGTCTGTTCACCTACGTAGTAAGCCGTCACGTTTTTCTACCAGGTTTTTTAATTAACGAGTTTTTCATTGGTGTGTCTTTAAAAGGGTATTCAATTCTTACTGCATAAAAATCGACATTCTGTGTGTTCACGTAGGCGCATAAAAACTATAGATTGATACCTACAGCACTGTTATCGGTAGGTTGCATTTAAGCTATAAGAAAATGAGATCATCATTTTACAATAACAAATATGTTATTAGTTTTGTATCTTTGACGTCAGACAATGTAGGTACAGGCTTATTTATGTTGGAATGGTTTCACGTCAATGCCTCCGAAAAGTAAAACTGATGACAAGTACTGGTGCAATGTGCTGATAATATTCAAAGCTCGCAGGATTTTTGCCAAGGGGGCAACATCAGCAGCAGCAGACGTTCAGACTCATTCGCATGTCGAACAGAAAGGCAAAATCAGATGCACTGTATAATGAGGCCTCGACTAAATTATCGCTATGGAGATTGACATTATGAGTCAGTAATACTGTACTTAATATAACTTGCAACTCAATTATTTCTTATGCTGGTACCAGCAGCGCTGAATAATTTATTGCATTTATTTTCACTGCTTGCATCATTTCGGTATACAAAGAAACACCTGTTCTCATCTCCCTTCAGGCTTATCGTAGATTTAATTTCGCTTTTATAGATTGAAGATACAGGTGTAGAAGATATTATGGAATGCAACTACTGTACTGTCGCACAGATTACAATATGCGCAGCAGTGACTATAATAAGAACCCTACTCTTCCAGAATCCTTGCACTATAATTTGCTTTATGTAACTGACTTTCGACTGCAAAAAAATGGCACCTAATGTCCTACATCATCTTATAGCGGACAATTTGTGTCCACGGGTATTCACACGTGATATTTGTATTACAAATCAGTCAAATCTAAGGATCATTGCACTTGTGTAAAAAAAAAGGCGCCTTTTCAAAGCTCTTTTCCCTTGCTATTTTACTGCAATATTTATGCTGCCAATAATACAATCATTATCTGTTTAGATTTACAACGTTATTTCGTTTCTTCATCAGCCTTATACAATGTACATGTAGGCCTATTGTTGGATGTCAAAAACAATGAAAACATTCTACACTGGATTGCAATTGCTTACGAAGCAGTGTTGCTCAGGGACTACTGCATAAAATTGAATTGAATAAGAACTACACTACAGAGAGCGTTTGAATCGTTTGACAAATACTAGGTTGAAAGGAGTATAAAGACTCCCCGTGTATGATAACACTCTTGCCAAGTTTCCAACCGAACATTAAACCATAGCTGTTATATTGCTATGGTTGTTAGGAGCCCTATCATGTGGATGGAACTTGATGGGATTCCCATTGTGAAGCAATTGTAGCCTTTGTAGTTTTTGATAGCAATAGCCAACAATCCAAATATTGGAAATGAGTCGCTCCCAACGCAATGTCTCTATGACAGCTGCTGGAAACAAAAATGGTTAAACGGGAACAGGGCATACGTACATGTAATAATAATTGAATTGATGCAGATAGGAGATAACATTTTTATTTGAGAAGATTGCCATTTACATGTATTTGAGTAGTTTATCCAACCAAAATTACTGCAGCTTCGCTATGTTTGCTACATGTATATAATTTCAATTAATGTTTGTAAGCCTTTTAGGGCATAACCAATCATTGCTTAATTGTGTTTGGACCCCCTAGCCTTTTTTGTCATTGTGAATATGGATGGAAATATAAAAGGTGTGCATGCAGGAAAATACAATGCATGCCACATTCATTTTAGATATTCATGAAAACAGCAATTAGTGTTTGCCCACGCAGCCCACCTGATAAATAGTGACGCAGAAATATTTGCAATTGGCGTGACCCCAATGATTCATTCGAAAATAATCCTATTTATACATGTAGAGACTTATACAACTTGGGCTTGTGTCTTTAGTTTCCTCGTTATTACGTTGCGATCCCAGTAAATCGGCAATACCTTTACGCAGCAGGCTGCAAATCGCTGATCAAACGTATACGTTTTTTTCTCGAATGCTTTTATGAAACTTTGATGCAGATACATGTATCTAGAAGTAGGCTAATCTTGATGCAGACATGTAGGCCTATATAAACAGGGTCCCCACTTTTTGGAAAGTCATTTGCAAATCAGGGAATGACAGGGTAATCAAAAAGTGTCAGGGATCGAATTTGTAAAAATTCTCGAAAATATCATGGAAGTTGACAAAGTTTGCATTGGCCAATTGGTTAGTCATCATTATCTTATTAAAACAAAAATTTGGGATAAAATCCATCATTTCTCTTATTTTTTTAAAAAAAAATCTTATGTAAAATGTCACTGAAATGACTGAAACGTTGTTAAGAAAATCGACATGATTTGATAATTTTATCAGCACCCATGTAAAGCGTCTGGGTCTGAAAATTTATCATTAGATCATTTGAAACATTGGCAGATGTTAACTCGCATGGATACCTAACGGGAAAGGCTTGTAACGCATGTTACTGGAAATTTCGCAGTTCTGGATTTCGTTACCATCTGTGTTATGCTTAATAAATAAAAGCATCGGAGTCGTAATTTCCATTAACATTAAAATGCTAAAATTATACCCTTAGGCTGTAAATAATACGGTTATGTGTTAGTTTAATTACTGCAGCAGCGAAATGCAAACCCACTCATTTAGTCAATAAATTATAATAATTGATGCCGCCGTACAGTATGCAGATTCAACCAGTCCAATAATCAGCGCATCATTTTACATCAGTCCTCGAATGGTATTACATGGCACGTTGTTATAAATTACAGTTGGAGGCTGAATTTCTGTTTAGATGCAATTTTTCCTCATTCATACCGTTAGAACGTTGCCAATGCCAACGACTAGGTCTACGTTTTTCTCTACTGACATTTTATTACATTGCATGGGTATTGTCTTGGGAGCATGAAAACTTGCAAAAAACCCTTGCTGCTCAAATAGCTCCCAAAATCCCCAGTGTAGCCGGCTGCGGCATGTTTGAGCCAAGGCACTATGAAGACAGAACATAACAGTGAGTCACCGTCTCCAAACGACGACGCCTGGCATTTATGTTATCCGTATTGATCGAGTTTTCCACTAAGGTCATATTCGTCATCGGCCCAGTGCGAAGGAATGTTGCATTTTCTGCAGTTTTTGTTGGTTTTACGCCCCATGCTAAATGAAATTGTCTCGCTTTCAGATCATGGCTTATTGTTCGTCTGGTCATTGCTGAAAAATTGTATTGGAATCAGGGTTTGACTAGATTGATGGGTATAGCCTGGTGGAACACTTGAATGTCACTTTGTCCATTTATCTTTGGTCGATATGTGCAGCTCAAAACAGGCTGGTGTGGTGAAGTTGGGTCCTACGCACTGCTGCATCCAAAAAGACTCCCCAAACTATTTTTTTTCGGCATCCAAATGCATCCTGTACTTGTACAGTGAGCAAAATAAGTATTGGCACAGTATGAAAAATATCGTTCACAAAATAAATAAAAAGGAGTAAAATTGTTAACATGCCTGTATTATATTATGCGCATTACATAGTTTATGTATTCAATAACACAAAACATTAAAAAATTAAGAACGACTTTTAAAAATATAACATAGACTTTTTCTATCCAAAAAAATAATGGCAGTGTATGGCAAATCCACAATGGAGGAGACGTTCAATGTCTCATCCTTCCCAAATTTCCATACACTGTCTTTTATTTTATGGCGCTACACATTCACATATGTTCTGGTAGTCCTAATATAATCACTTAAATGAATCCCACACATGGAAGTGGTAGTGGTGTAGGTTTGGGGCTTTAT
>JAQGAF010004621.1:0-13916 GCA_034687865.1 Kryphioiulus occultus
CAAGTGCTGTCTAAAGCAGTGCCGTACCCAAGGGGGGGGGGGCTGAGGGGGCTGCAGCCCCTCCCGAAATGTTCACTTTTTGGTAGTAATTTTCCCTACACAAAGAAAAATTCCAAATTTTTTTCATAGGAGATGTGGTTCAGTACCTCCCGAAATAAAATCCTGCGTACGGCATTCGTCTAAAGTAATATACTCTGTAAACAATTACTGTCAATAGAAATATCCTCTGTAAAAACATACATTTCTAAAATTATATCAAGACTACTAACTAGACTAACATTCAGCCCCTGTCCTAGGGAATTTAGTTTAGACAGGTTCTACTGTATATCATGAATGAAATATGTTAATATGTAATAAATTTGGTACACATACATTTCTAAAGGCATGGATATCTATTACTCCCCGCTATCCTTCATTCGTATCTATATTACATGTAGGACCCTTCCCCCAATACGCCCAAACAAATAACCTCTCTAAACTAATATTCAGCAGCGGTTCTGAGGATATTAGTTTAGACAGGTTCTACTGTATTTTCTGGACCAGACATATGCTAATGCCAATAATGAAATTAATCTGATGTCATAACTTACCTTCATGCTTTCTTTTTTCGAGAGCTTATTCTGTCTTAATTTCTGAATGATATGAGTAAATTTTACGAAAATCTGTTGTTGTGATTTTCGTAAGGAGATGCTTGCTCAAGGAGCTGATGTCTGCAAACTGACTTTCGGAAATTTCTGGCCGAATATATACCCCACCCTGGCCGTGACGTCACTAAATTTCATAACACGAGTCGTGGCAGCTGATTTTTACAAATAACGGTGAAAACAATCAACTGTTTTATGCTTCGCTTATTAAAGAAAGGGAAAATAAGTAAAGGAAATTGAGAAGAAAAGAAAGAAAAAAACGAAAAAGAAAAGATAGCACTTGTCTGTATGTGGTAAGTAAAGGTGGGTCACCCGGTAGTACACATAAGAAAGGTGGGGGTGGGATTTCTCACTGAGATCGCCTAGTCACTACCCAGTTGAACAATGGGTTACTGCTTTGTTCACTGGGTAACAATTCGATTCCCACAATGCATTGCGCGTCCTAAAAGTTGCTTCGGTTTTGGCGTCAAACAACAAAAAATCGATTTCCTAATAAATATTTTGTTAAATTATATCGGATCAATTGTTGAGATGTGAGCTGATGTGTCATCCTGTATTAAAACCATAATTATTCAACTTTAGTAATACACCTACCATTCACAGAAAGTAGGTCTTAATTCAATTTTATCGTTTATTTTTTGTTGGGAATCTCTATGCTATTGGGCACAACCAGTCTATTGCTTCATATTTTTTTCGTGAATTTTCTGCATGTAAGAGGCGTGAATTTCAGGTGAATTTGTGTTTGTTTGGTGGTGGGTGGACTGGCGAACTTTTGACCTTTCCGGATTAATGAATTAGGGTCTACGTTGGAAAGTAGTCAGCTCAGCAAGCACGATGGGTGGAGACTAATTGTTGTCTATTTTTATTATTATTTATTGTTAGATTTTTAACTGGTTTCGAAACGCATCTTTTGCTCTGCTCGGTGGCTATATTGGGTAATGATGTTTATTTCACGCACAAAAAATCGCTCAAAAAAATTGAAAGGAAATGGCCAAGTTAGTTTACTTTTGATTTTAATGAGCACACTGTGGCATGCACTATTTCTGTTCTTACATGTAGTGAGCAGTGCTACTAAGTGAGACACTGATGATTTCTGTGTCTGGCTCATAAATTGCAGTATGAATATGAAGAAATCAATGAGGACAGCATGACAATTTCATTATATCCTAAACACTTCTGAGATTTATGTTCGATTGTTCAGCGCCATTTTCGTTATAAAATTAAATTTACTTTTTTATTTCCATGTAAAAGTTCAGGTTTTTACATTCGTTATTGTAATCAGAATGTCTGACCTTCCTGTAGTGGAACATCTACCTCCCCATGTACCGTACTTCACTGTTTCGATAATATGCTTAGCCTATTTGACTTTAAAAGACTGATTTATGGGGCACCTTAACACCGATGATATTGTACATTTCTTTAGTCTCTCATGGCCCAAATTTTGATATGAGCACTTTCTATGTTCTTTTGCCATTACATCATATCCTTCAAATGAAAGTGAAACCTTATGGATAGACCGTAGGGGTCACTCAGGATATTCTACATGTACAGGGTGATTCTAAAGTCCGTCCGTCATTACACAAATTAATTTAAAAAAATTGTTAGCGTTACAAGGAACAAATTTTGGGGAAAAAAAGGTGAAAGAACTCCCAAGGTTTTTTCATTTCATATGTTTGGTTCACGAGACGTGCCATCAGGCAGCGTTGTAATCACTGGAATCGATAATGGCATCTAAATACACGTAGGAAAACCCTCATGATGACCACTGGTATCGTGTGACCAAATCGTCAATAAGTGTTAAGAACAGTTCTAAAAAACTTCAGGAGTTCTTCTACATTTTTCCTAAACTTTGTCCTTGTAACTCCAGCAGTTTTTTAAATTAACTATTGTAATGAAGGTAAGCTTTATTATCATACTGTGTATTACGTGCTTTTGCTTACCTTAAACACATGATTGCAATCGTACGTTATCACTTATGGTTACTCTCATCATAGTTAACACGTAAGTGGATCTGAGAATATTATTTCAAATATACAACCAAATAGGTAAATTTCTTGCAGTTTTCAAATTTTTATGTCATATAGCACCAACACAATGCTTAGTTTAATCAAATTGTTAATGTAATGTAAACTGAAGGTAGATTTCAAATTCTGATTTAAAAAAAAGGACATAAGCGTGCCAGTTGTAACATTAATTTCCTCGTCTTTGGTACAGATAACAAGGAAAAGTTATCTAGTTGCAAAGAGATGCTGTAAATTGGTATTGAATGGGGAGATTATGCTTTCGGAGAGGTATCGCTTATCGGAAATGTTATTTCGCTCAAGTAATTAAAAGATAAAATTAATGAATATTCTCGATTTTACCAGAAAATATTTTTTAAATTCAAATGCATTTTCGTGTAATCAAACAGTACAGGAAGTGATCTCAGTTTAACCTTAGCCACTATTTCCCTAATGATTTTTCGCTGTTTGATCAAGTCCATTGTTTCACCCATGTATTTGGAACAAAGGATATCTTTTCCATCACGTGTTTTAGCATCAAACCTTCCCATGATAATTAACCAACTCGATTTCTTCGCTTTCTTCAAACTGCTTAAGAAATATAGAAGCATGTAGCTATTCGTAATAATTTAAATAAATAAAAATACCTACATGCAATTGAACTGTGTATGTGTTGTAAACTGAACAGCAATTGAAAACCCATAGGGATCGAACTTGGTGGGCCTCAACATTTTTTTAAATTTTCTTATAATGTGTTAAATCTCCTATACATAAATGACAGAAGACGCAGATTTTGGGTGTTATAATTTTACTTTACATAAATACCATATTACAAAATCATGCCATCGACACATAGCAGTTTCTTGTTAGGGGTAGAAGCATTTAGTTAAATAAGGTTGACAGGTTGAAGGGATACAGTGAAAAGACCACGCAATTAGTAATGTAGATTTGTACAAACGAGAAATCTTGCAATATACATAAAATCTAAAATGTACTAGGGGAGGTCGGGTTATCAGTACAAGGCACCTTTTTTTACATGCGATAAAGCTTGGTAAATAAACATTTATATAATTTCTCATTTTTATATCGTAGCCATATACTGTGGTTTATAACGTTTTTAAATACGAGCTCTTGGATTCAAAACTGAATCTCTTTTATATATGAGATGCAAATACTTATAAGTTATCAATTTCATCAAAACATTTACAACTAAGGTTATCATTCAACGAATTTCATCCATATTTATTTCCCTGAAATTTTCTAAGTTTGTCAAGAAATGACACAGTCTCTAAACAGAAAACAGTCTAAAATTCGACAGTGTTTTTTTTTTCATTGTTTATTTAAGATGTTTTTAATTTTTCTTTAATTCAATCTCCAGATTTAAATAGTTCTAGCTTGCGAAATCTTAATATTTCTCAACACGTTTTATTTAAAATAATTCCACTTTGCATGTATTATTTTTGAATATCAATGTTTAGTACTACATTCAAAAATTACAGTTTATGACATAGGTTATCTAGCGACACGTTACATGCTCACTTTCAATTGGCATCGACTGAGCTTGTCATGCACAAGTTATCTGTAATGCAAGCACGATGTGAATAAACAGATAAAACATGTAAGTAACGAGTTATCGAGTGCAAATTTTATACAAGTGAAATTACGAGGAGCAGCCCATAACATGTAAAGAAACCATGATTCTGTCTGTATACTTCAATTAATTGAGTTTGGAAAAATGGCGACGCACGATTACAATAACCAACTGTTGAACTTAAGGGATATGTCACGTAGTCAGCAGTGCAATCGAACACTTGCTTTGATGTTGCATTTGCATAGAATCAAGCATGGATGATGAAACACTTCAGGGATATCATGTTGTTCGTAACCTGATGGAACCTAACCTCTCTTTAGTCAATGAAATTGACTACCTTAAATGTAATGGAATTTGAAGATGGATGGACACGTTACTTATTAAGACAATGTAACCAGGAGGAATCCTCTTTAGTCATGTAGTACTGAAGTCATGTTCAGACATTAAAGTCATGTCCATTCTATAGTGTAAATAAGTTGACTTTCAGACTTCCATTGATTAATATTCTTATAACACATGAACAAAGGTCAGAAAATGACATTTAATAATACGACTTTAAATAATCTAATTTTGGCCCCCTTTGAATATATTGCTGGGCCAACATAGTATAAACGTTTTATGATTTTGGCACGAAATTTGTCAAGGGTGAAGTAAGTAAATGTTTATTTTTATCTATATTTGATACAAACGTCTATCATACTCGATATGGACTCGAAAAATTAAAAGAAGGAAAAACTGATAACTATATAAACGGTCATCTCTAACATGCTTTAACCGTCAGTTTTAAGGCGTTTTTGTTTTATTAAAAATATATTCAAACGGGTTATATGTACCAGTGGGGGAGAACAACAGACCAGCAAATCAAGGATTGTTATGTACATTTAGGAAAATCACTAATTACATCTAAAATAGCAACTCGTGTGCGTGCAAGAGAAATATTCTTTTATACACCCAGGCAATGTACCTCATAAACGTCTTAGAAATTAAGAAATAATGTAAGAAACAGAGCGATAGAATTTAGGATTAAGAAACATGTAAGGAAACAGGGATATGGAGTTAAGGCTTGCGTTTAAGGGGGGGGGGAACAGATACATGTAATTAGATAAACAGGCATAGCTCGACTGAATAGACACTGAAATTAAGGTGAAGGCAACTCGTGATTTATTCTAAGACATATTGTGTTAAGTTGATATAGACTACATTAAAAAGGCATCGGTTTTGCCAACATTGTATCCAATGCACGTAGGTCCACACGTTGAAACTACGCATGCGTACTTAAGTACGGGAGGACTAGCACACTTTCTCGTCCATCAAAAGTGCATAAAGAGGAACCAAAGAGCAAAATATCCCGACCGAAGACTCATGATATGGTTAATGTATGTACACAAATGACAATTAAGTTGGAAGAATGTACGTGTACATCAACCTCAAATAAACATTTTCATCTTAAATGTATATCACCGTCTAGCATTTGTTTGAATTGTTTAAATGGCAAATGAGATCCAGATATGAAACATGGAGTAGGTCTCGAAATTTCAGCATACTCACTTGAGATAATTATGAAACAGTTGAATTTGGCCATAGGGGGCACTTTTGATTTGGATCGAGCTCATTGGCCGAAATTAGAGCTTCACGTGCACCAGTCACGTGACGATGTTCCATTCACGAGATCTTATTCTATATACGCTCGTGATTCTGTTCTAATGTTCCTGATTCCATTTTTTGGGTAAACGACTACATCGTATATATTGCATGAACAAGTCTATTTGTGTAATTTATATGCGGATTTGTTCTTATCTTAAGGTGAGTTATAGCTTAATATTTCAGTGGTTTAATGTGATTTCGTTCATGATCTCCATCCAAGTTGAAAAATAAAGGCATAGCGAATTAATCTACATATTGATAAGACAATTCAAAGCACACAAATCAAGCCAAAACTGTTTCAGTATATCTGTTACGTATTATGGACAATAGCAAATAATGTTTCATGTTTTGGTAATATGTTCAGCTATTTTTCGCTCGTATAGTATAAGTATTGGCTAGCTTTCCATCACCACTTCAGGCTCGTCGTCATGCTGCTCATGCATTTACAATTTGTAGCACAAATATTGTGCGTACTGTAATTTCAACCCCATTGCAACTTGGTGAAGCAAAACGAAGGATTACTATACTTTTAAAAAAATCACTCAAGTGTAATTAAGGAATCGCATACTACATGTAGTATTATCCAGATTGTAGGGCAAGCAGATGTTTTTGAAAATAACATAAGCAAGGAAGGCAAGGGACAGGTGGAGTATGTAGCGTATTGCTCACAGAGTTGAGATTTAAAAAAGTACTGTTTTCCCAGCTGTTTTCAGTTTTGAATCGTTGGCAAAGCAGTATATAAAAATTATGGTACTGTTTCTTATGCTTGGATGCTTACAGGAAGTACTTGGGAAAAGGAGGCTCCTAGCTTTAAACGTCTTATAAAAATACGTCTGTAATGGTTAAACAATTGACGAATAATATGTTACTTAGCCAAAAACGCAGTACAGGGTGGGCATAAAATGTTTGGTCTCATGGTTCTTGTAGCCACGGAGCTTTTTCCAGCACAGACGCCATTTACCATTCAATTGATACAGCGCCGCATGTTGGCACTCAATACAAGAAATAAAAACTTGAGGAGTCCATCTACCTTTTGCCAAAGCTTGGTATTTGAAACTGTAACAGTTTATTTTTAATTAATTTTTATATTGAGGGAAATACTTTATGGTCACCCTCTTGTCTGTTTCTCGTTTCTGTGAACATTCCTGTCTGCAGCTATATGTTTGTAATCGCAATATCATATTTGATGCCCATCCTAAATACAATGTAGAACACCATCAATAACAATGACCTAGCAATCAGTCATTTTTATGAGACGTTCTCTACTAAGAATTGCCAGTAAATACTTTCTGAGACATACTGAGTCTTTATATAGTTTTGGGTTTGTTTTCCCATTTTGCTTTTGTATTAGTTGGTTTGTTGTAGGTTTTCAGTTGTTTATGATCTTCCACTCAAGTACTAGACATTTGTGACCACATCAGGTAGATTGTTCACTTGCCACAATCGTGTACTTTGACATATCAAACGTTTTCAATATGTAAATTGAGGGTTGCATCTATGCTGACACCATCGTATGTGACATACGAAATTATGAAATTGTTTCATGGAAAATACAGCAAACATCCGATTTACCAATGATTGGAAACACCGTGTTTTAAAATAAGATAATTAATAGCAACACCTAAAAATTGTACGGATGTAAACATTCATACATACATGACAACGTGCAGAAGAAGGTTTTCTTACCGAATTAACAAAGAGTAATAGTCAATATATTTATATATAGATTCTATTTTTGTATAACTACATCATATACTCGGTAAAATTTGTTACTCTAACATTTTCACAGTTCAATCGCAGTTTCCCTATTAATAATCAACAAGCTCGTTTTTTTTATAAAATTGGTTAGCTTTGATAAAGGCAGCAAGTACGAAGGCCACTCGCTGAATATTACTTTTAGCGAGGTTTTGTTTTTCAAATCAATTTAAAATAATACATTTTAAAATTTATATTCTGTTCAACAACATTTCAAACAAACCGTACCAACAGTTTTATTGTAACCTAACACGTTTGTAATACAAACATTTGTGGCTATAGAAGCACATTTCAAAGAAAAGTCATGACCCTTTTTATTGAATCGTGTGCTTCCTGGCATTTCGTAAAACTCCTCATTTTTTGCTAACGTCAAAATACAGCTGTTTGTTGAAAGTATTATTTAACAGATTTAACAGAATACACTTTATGCTACATTAAACCCATGATCAGACATAACTTCGATTAGCTTTGTACACAAACGAATTGTGTAAAAACTGACAAGTGTGTACATGCAAGGTATAGGTGCATCTTTGTACAAGTTGAATGTTTGATTAATTTACAAGGCAGTTTAAAAGATTTCCTAAAGTTTCGAGGAAGCCTGAACAGAAAAAGGGTACTGTAAATGGTCATTAATGCATTTTTCTATAACAAATAACGATGAAAGCTGTAGTTTTATTCGTGTTATAACATACGTAGGATTATGGCATTTTCAACCATTTTAGAGTTAGTTCTGTACCATAATATCATTATGGAAATGCCTGGCAGTTATTAGTCACTTCAAGGCAAAAGAAATCTTTAAAACGTGAAAAATAGAAACAAAATTTGACGAAAACAACAAAGAAAATAACGAATGGAAAGCCCCATGGTCGCCACAATCTTACATTTTGTCAGTACTGATGAGACTGCAGTATATTCATGTGTTAATTACTTGGTCATATATTTCATGAACTCAAAAATTTCACCTATTCAAATTGCACAAATTTATGGTAGCAGAAATACCGGGCCTTATCAATCCAAATTATGAAAGTCTTGTTACTGATTAGGATGTTAAAGTAGAGGCAAATGTATCTTGTTATCGACTAGAGATATTGTCTGACATTGGCTCGTTTTTATTTTTGTTACTTTTGTTCTAAACACACAAGCATGTGCTCAACTTTATTAATACGCCACATTATCTTGAGAAATTAATCTGTCTCGCTTTACAATTTTGATAACATTTCTCGGAAATACAAAACACCTGTGTTCTACAATACTTAAATGTTTCAGTAACTTTTCAGTGTTTTAGCCCAGATGTTTCATCTCTGGAGAAACATGCACCATATGACGTACATGCATTTTACTTTTTCAGAATTTGTCATTGCCCGAGTGGTAATGGTGAATAAATGTTAGGGTCATCCACTGACTTTTCGCATATAAAATGATCGCAAGATACAATAAAAATAATGATAGCATGGGAACATCGGTTTCCAATCACAGTATTTTGATTTTTTGGGCCCAAAGTTAATATTATATTAACCGCATATTAGGGAAATTTTGTATAAAAAATGTAGATACGTAGCGAAAGTACCGAGCACTCATACGCAACAGATTACAAATCGTAGTTAAGGACAACTTGCACGTCCAGTAACAAAGCATTATAGTGTGACGTCACGGTATCAATTTCCTTTCTGTGCTGTACTTCAACTCATGATGGAACTTAATCATGAGTTGAAGTCTGTTGAGTGGTGCATTAGTTCTTTCGTCAAAAACTTAACTCGTATAGCTAGAATCATGACTGCAAAACTTAAAATTTTTTTTTTGCCACGGTATTTCGGCCTAAGTGCTAATTCCATGCTAGGAAAACTGGACACTTTAATATACGTAACCTTAAAATATTGGCACCTAAGACAGCTGGAAACCACCACGAAGCGTAAAAACGAAACAAAACGAGAAAAAATAATAAAATCCAAAAATAATAATTTAAGACAAGTTTTTAATAGTAACAGATTTTGAAAACTACTTTCATTATAAAGCACATCATATCCTAAAAATCTTGGTTTAGTAGAGCATGACATTGTCTGTTAGATGCGTTTACGATGACAAGGTTGTTGTTATTATTATATTATAGCAAATAATGTTTTTTTAAAAAAGGCAGTAGCGTCCGTCTCTCCGAAACGTCACTGTTTCTAAAAGAAAATCTGAGCCGAAGAAGAAAAAACAAAAATAGTAAGACTAGCAAATTGGCATGCAATGTTAAATAACGGGTAACATATTAGAGAATTCAAAATAGGATATGGCACTTGCAGAAAAAAAGTCCAATAACCACTTTTGACTGTGAATTTAGAAGACGATGAGATAAAAACAGATCTTTCGTATGAACAAAACACGATCAACTCATTTGCAAATGGGTTGAAAACACTCGAAACGTGATTTACATATACAGGCCGCACACCCTTTTCTCCTCCTAGTACAATAGCACACGTTCACAGGGCGCTGCTGACTGATGGTCATTTAAGTGTGCTCGTTTTGGGACATGGGAAGTAAGGCCTAACTTATCTGAGGATAAAACATGGGGGGCATTACGAGTATAATGGGGTAGAGCGAATCGAGGCAAAGAAAGGCAGGGGAGGGGCGCAGTAATTAGCAACTTGGTATTCATTTAATAATTTTCGTTCGAAGGAATTTGACCACAGCTTTACATCAGTCGTTCCTTGGCGCAATCGGGGCACAGGATGTCCGAGCCGTCGGTGATGAAGCCCTTGCCCACCAATGACCCTTTGCAGTTGGCGCAAATGAAGCAGTCGTTGTGCCAATGGCGATCCTCGAACGAAATGAAGCGAGTGCCACCAATACCTTCAAATGAAAACGAAAACCATTTTAATTTCGTAGCAGACGAGCAATGATAATATCTACCTTTAAAAATTCATAACAGGAATTCTAATTGGAATACAGAAACATTCTTTGGTTCATGTGATACCACAACTCATAGTTTTTTTGGGTTTAGTCCACTTCGACATGTGCGCCTCTGGTGGTAAGACGAAGTGTACACAACTCCTCAGAATGGGTATCCATTATGTGAAGACCAGACTGACCAGATACAATTTATCTTGGAACAGTAATTTGAGATACGTAATCTGTTGTCTAGTTTTTTGTAAAAAATTTGCCTTCGGCATTACCAATATTGTTGGAGGGTCGCAATTCTGTCATTCTAAATAGTGGGTCACGATCAAGCGTTTGAGGGCTGCTGTTATAGCTAGTGAAAATGCGACATTTTTTTCAGAAATATTGGGTGATGAAAATAAAAAATCAGATATTTGTATGTGAAAAAATGTGAAAAATTGAATAAAAACTGACCGAATGCATGCACGCCTACTACCGCTTTCTAGTGTGGCCACAGCGGAACAGGGACTAAACTGCAGTTTGGCAACCAGTTGATCGGGCCTGCAAACTGAGGTAAGGTTCAAACAAGTACACGTAAGGTTCACCTGTAATTGGTCTACTGCAAGCTGTGCAACGCTTGGCAAAAAGCTCTCCGAAGCATTCGGCGCAATAGGGTTTGTCGTCTCGGGACGTGAAGCGCTGTCCCGCTAGAGAAGTATTGCAGTGTGTGCACGTGAAGCATTCGCGATGCCATGGTTCGTTTTTGTATGTCACGCCACCACTCGTGATGATCTGAAAGTAATCAGAAAAAAAAATTGAGAAATAACAATAATTGAAATTAAAATTACCCCCTGCTGCCTCTGAAAGTGGGCAATCATTGCTAACAACCAAGCATTGCAACAAAGCGATGCAACGTGGGTTTGCCACTTGTTGGGATTAGCTTTGAAAATCGATAATTTCGCTTAATTAACTTAATAATGACATTTGTTTATGAACGGTTTAGCTTCTTTGGATCATGTAATTGTAATGTCAGCAAAACACTGATTGTAAACCTCTGAATTTCGATTTCTGATTTTGCTTACCTTGTCGCATTTAATGCAACGTGTAGCAAACTTTTCTTCGTAGCAATTCGTGCAATAGATGTCGTTTTCTCGTGGGATAAAGGACTTGGTTCCAATAGTGGATTTGCAAACACAGCAACTGAAGCATTTTTCGTGCCATTGACGCCCCTTGTATTCCATCTTCTTAGTTCCTAGGGAAGAAAAATAATCACAAGTTTAGATTAAATCGTTCGTTTATGCTATTCAAAAATTAAGAGTATGTGCCTGTAACAGTGTGTAATTTACTTAATCCTGAATATGCTTAACCATTTTCTGCCGCCCTGTGTTGCACCTTTTGCAAGGTGGTGCAATCACGCAAACCTGAATCTCGTCCAGATTCTAGAAATGGGTCCCAGGACCCATGACGAATCGCTTTAAAGCTGTTTACACTGCGTAGCGCAAGTGCATTTTAATCAGTTAATTAGGCACAACGTCATTGGCCATGACGATGACGTAAGTTTCGTATGGCTACGCCAACGATTTGAAATGGGACAGGTGGGAAAACGAAAAATCGTTGCAAAAACAAATGAAGCAGAAACGTGGACTCTGAGAAAGCATATCAAGGTTACGTTTTTGGCATACAATTGCAAAGCACACCTTTAATTCATGTTACTTCAAGTGGAAAATTTCGCAGGAGCCATTTGGAGGTGTTAAAATATAACTTCATCACTTTGTCGAGATTTTCAGACACCCTACCCCTCTCACCATGTCAGCATTTGTCATTAAATCCAGACCCCTCCCCCCAAATGATAAGAATCATTGACCAAAATGTTTGGAGTTGAAAGTTAATTAAGCAAATAATATGAAAAGATCACTGTATTTAATATTTTTTGCAAAGCTGATGTTACAAATGATTTGTTTTGACCCATTTTTTTTACAAAACCGTAATGATGACCTTATCACTTAGGCAAAAATTTCCTTCTCGTACTTTCCAACAGCATAATACTTGAACATTTCCTGTGCTGACCAGTTAAATAGTATGCTTTGACAACATCTTGCATACAGGGTGTGTGTGTGTGTGTTTGAAACCAAAATCCTTTCGAAGCAACGACCAATAGTATAATTTGACCAAATGCCGAAAACGTGTACTATCTTCTAGGTTCACACTGAAATTCTCAAGTTGATTTCCCTGATATTCCTTGACCACTTTTCAATCCTTGCCATGATATTTTACGTAAAATTTAAAAAAGTGGAAAAATGATGGATTTTATCCCTTTTTATATAAATGATGACTAATCATTTGATTTATGCAAACTATCTAAATTTCCCTGACATTCCCTGACAACTTTTCAGTCATTTCCACGACATTTCACATTACATTTATTTTTAAAAATGAGAAAAATGATGGATTTTATCCCACATTTCTACAAAAGATGATGACTAATCATTTGGCTGATGCAAACTATCTCAATTTCCCTGACTTTACAGAAAGTGGGGAACCTGACATTCCAAATACGCCATGTAAACCAGCTGTTTATCGTGACTTATGGATGACAAATGACAACATTGAGACAGTATGGATTTCACTGATGGCATTTCGACTGACCTTTTCTCACGAATCAAGGAGTCAAGTTATCAATGCAAGCAAGAATACTGCTAATCCAGCAATGTAGCCCTTTAAGTTATACAGTAGATCTCGCAATTTTGAAGTTATATTAATTGTTTTCGTAAATCCGATATGGGATGAGTTCACAAGTGTCAGACAGCTACAGCAGGCCTATCCTGGTGGCACAATGGCGGTCAGTAATTCGTAGCCAGCAGCCCATAAGCAGTGTCAGTCACATGAAAGAATATGGGTCGTGTTGATTGGTGGAGCTTGATTTTCTCAGCGCAATTAATTGGAGCAACATGATCGTCAGTTGACACAGAACGAGTGAAGGCTAATTCTGCCCATGCAACTGCCTCGCAATTGCTGTTGGGAAACACGCAATTATTCTAGGAAAACGTGTAAACACTCCCTTGGACAAACATCGTCATCCCCAGTCGTAAAATGCACGTAGCCAGGTCGTAATCGTGGCTCTGGTGAGCATTATTAGGTGTTCAGCACCACATTTCATAAAGCATTTCATTACCCCCCCCCCCCCCCCTTGCTTGCCCCTTACCCTCTCCCTGTTCACATATATTTTCATATCTGGATTAATTAACGTGTACAGCAAGCGGAGATGACGCCTGTTCAAGATAGGCTAAAGCAAATTAAAATGCAAAAAGTGACCTTTAAAAAAATTCTGAAAAATACAGTTGAACCTCCAAAGTTGACCACATCCCCATTTTGACTACCTTCCTATGTTGACCACATTTTAACTGATCAGACGGTGACCTTTAC
>JAQGAF010004622.1:0-13915 GCA_034687865.1 Kryphioiulus occultus
AACCACGGAAGTGAGGGACACAGGACGATAATTAGCTGGATCTGACTCAGACCCAGATTTAAATATTGGGCAAATACAAGCATCCTTCCACTCTCTTGGAACAACTAGTCTACACCAGGAAAGTTGAAGTCCCCCCATGATGATAATAGGCTCCCTACTCCGAGTGTATGAGGTGTACAAGGTCGTTGGGCCTGTAAAACGAGAATAAAATTGTCCATTTTTTAGATGCATACTGCAAATTATTATTTCACAATCAGTTTCAAGTGCCGTTTCCGTAGAGGAGATGATGTCGCCTGAGTGTGCAATAAAAACTCCGCTATAACCATCATATCTACCTTTTCTTTCAACTGCAGTTTTATTACAGCTTTTACTTCAAACTTCACTTCTGAAAACTGCAGTTTTACTGAAAAAATTTTTTCTTGGGTGGGCCACCTTGTAACTCGAAAGTGGAATACCGTTTCGCGTACTGCCAATACTGAAAACCCTCTTTAGTGGCATAATTTTTGCCAAAACCGTAGCCAATTGAAACAGGTTTCCAGCATATAGGGATGCAATATGTGGGTTTTCCAAAAGGGGGTGATTGGACTCAAATCACCCGGGGGATGGGTGGATTTTGGCCTGTATGATTGGCCCTTGATCAGTTGGGCCATAAGGGGCAAGGGCCCCATTATGTGCTGGTGCCCATGGTAGCGTGACAAAAAACATGAATCACAGTAGGTGGCAATTCATGCCGATTTTTCCCTCCTTTTGGATAGAACCCCTTCCACTCGAGTAATTGAAAGGATGTTTCTACCACGGGATAAAACCTAACATCAAAATCGTGATGAGAAGCTCATGTTGACTGAATTGCCCTCTCGTCAGTCAACATTAATTACATTTTCCACCTCATGGAGAGAATCCCTCCAAGGCGGAGAAAATAGCCTTACTGTGTTCAGACAAATTGAATCGGGTGACATGTAGTGAATAATGTAATACATGTATCTCATACATGTATTTATCAAAAAATTTGTAAACTCGCTAACTGATACACTTAGAATGCAACATACATGTAGGTGTCCCACATAGAGAGGTTTCACTGTATACGGATAATTTTCAGACAAAGTCATTTTTTAAAATGTATCCCAATAAAGGCCCCAAAACAGCTTTCAACGGCAAATTCCACTAAATGATAATATTGCTTCTAACAGTAACTGTTTATATTACCTGATGTGGTGATCTGAGCTCTGGCGGTGACAAGGAAAACAGAAGGTGTAAAACCATACTGGCAGGAAGCGCATCACGTACTGCAGTCGACTGGATAATGTGCTCAGGGGTTTGAAATAACAATGGCCTGGAAATAGTTAAGAGCGACATTTTAAATGCTGAAATGTGAAGTTAGATTTATAGACAGTCACATTATCACACAGATGGATCCATCAGTCAATTTAAGAGCTTGTAAAATTCTGCAATGGAACATTTTTTCTTTAACTTAAATTATGCCTGATAAATATGAAACGAAGCCATATGACTGTATGAAATTACATTTTCAATTGTCTCTTGATGATTTTATTGTTTTTTATTTGTGCTTAAACTTTAATATGAGGGACAGATCCAGCAGCCAGTTGGTGCCGTTTTGGAAATACCCTTTTAATGGAATGAGCGCATTTTTAAAAATTAATTTCCCCAAATATCTTGGGAGCCAACAGGTTTGAATTTACGTAATTATTCTGAAATTATAGGAAAAAATTACAAAAGAGCGTCACACCAAAGGTGATAAATCAGACTGGGGTGAATTTTTTGTACAAAAGAAACCTGGCAACCAGCAACTTTCTTTAATCTTATACCGGGTGGTTTTTAGAAAAATGAAGCAGACCATGCAATATTCGTCCACTAACTTGTAACAGAGATACTGAGGCTGCCATCTGCTGCAACATAACTGCTGCCATAACTGGACAGCAAATTGAACTCCATCTTGGATAGCAAAGTGGCATACAATAGCTCTTTGTGTTTTTAAAGATTTTTTTATCAACAGGTCCTTCTCTTCATTCTCTATCATTGGGCATGTATGAGGGGTCAATGTTAAATAAATTTCCGGAATCGTTTTTTTAAAGAATGGCTGGGGGATTTTAATGAAATTTCCATTTCGGGAGATGCATTTATTCCATCATTTTTGGAAGGAGTGTAGGTCTCACTCGAGAAATATCGTCATTGGTGTTGAAGCTAATGCTTCATGGTGCCTTCTGTAATGCCTAAATGTTTTCCTCAATCATATGCTTCCACAACATATTGGGGGCCCAGTGTGTATGCGAATTTTTTAAAATAACGTCATTGATCGAATTACATGTTTTAAAGGACATTTTTGCACGAATTTTTTAATGCACATTTCTACCAACAAATGTTTGGTAATATTGATATTCATGATATAACATTGTAGGCGAAATTTTTGCAAAAATTATCGATTTTAATAGAAATCCACCATTTTTGGGTTGGGAATCGTTTTTGTTAAAAGAACGCCGTAGGCGAAATATTTTGAAAAACGTTCCTAAATGATTCCTAAATGATTCACATAAATGATTTTATGTGAATTTTTTAAAACATTGTTTAGAAACGTGAAAGATTTAAATATATTTTCTGTAAAGATCACTAATAATGATCTTTTTATTTTATGAATTATTAATAACTTTCCAGGAAGATTAAATAACCCTTATTTGCAAAACCAAACCAAATATGGTAGAGTTTAGCTCACATTTCTACCAAAAATATGTTTCATAATATTGAGATTCATCAAATAACGCCTTAGGCGAAATTGTTGAAAAAGTACTGGCAAAAATGATCGAATTTAATGTTAAATGGACTTCCAAGGAGTGTCACCAAAATCCACCATTTTGCCATTTTTCATTTAATCTAAAATCAATTCGATGCAAAAGACCTCACCCGCCAACCCAGATGGTTGCCTTCTTCATAATTGAAAACGATGCAGCTTATTACTGGATAGTTGTTCCTCACCTTCCCTACACCCCTGATTTGGTATCTTCAGACATCAACCTATTCAGTGTTCTGAATGCAGATTTTTGCCAAAACAATTTTTTATAAATCTATTTTTAAGGCTATTTTTTATAAATAGGTAAGACAGGTATTTTAAGAAGGATTTTGTTCCAAATTTCATTAAAATCCCTCCAGTCATTCTTTTTTTTTAAAATGATTCCGGAAACATTGAATGCCATAAATCCCAACTGGATTGTATGTGAAACATACTGGGACAACCTGCTCTCCTTTTCCCCTCAATCGCAACTCATTTAGTCGAGACCATATGCTATGATTCTGCAGCCATAGCTTGACCATTTCAGATTGACCTCGCTCATGTCTGAAACATTACTCTGACCAATGAGCAAAGAAGTGATTTCCTCCAATTTCCCATCGCTTTCTAAGTCCCTGAAATCGAGAGACTTAGAAAAGGTAACGACGGCTCGTCGGCCGGTCTTAGTTCTCTTTCCATCTCTAGAGCCGAATGTCATACTACGTATTTTAGTTCTTACAGTGGGCAAAATAAGTATTGGCACAGTATGAAAAACGTCGTCACAAGATAAATAAAAGGAGTAAAATTGTTAACGTCCCTGTAGTATATTATGCACATTACATAGTTTATGTAACACAACAAAAAACATTTGCAAAATTAAGAGCGACTTTTAAACAAATAAATTAAGACTTTTTCTATGCAAAAAACGTAATGGCACTGTATGGCAAATCCACAATGGAGCATTGAAAATCCTCATTTAAGTGATTATATCAGGACTACCAGAGCATATGTGCATTTGTTGCACCATAAAATAAGAAGGTGTATGGAAATCTGGGAATGAGGAGACATTGAACGTCTCCTCCATTGTGGATTTGCCATACAGTGCCATTACTTTTTTGGCATAGAAAAAGTCTACTTTATTTTATGAAAGTCATTCTTAATTTTGCAAATGTTTTTCTTTTGTTGTTACATAAACTAACTTAACATAAACTCTGTATGCTAACATTTTACACCTTTTATTTATCCTATGAACTACATTTATCTTTATTTTGCCCACCGTAAGTTTCAAAGAACTGCTGTGGCCATATCTTTTTCAATGTTGGATGGATTTTCATTGTTTTATTTTATGTTAATGTTACTATGTGACTACCTCCTTTGTCATTTGAAGACCACTAGCTACTCCACTAGCTACTTTCAAACGGGAGTCGAGAAAGTTTAAACCCTCCCGGTTATAGCTTAAACATATCATATGTAAATATTCAAATCTATTGAGACGGCACTGCCTCTAGATAAATAACTCCATCCTCACCACTATTGCATCACTATACAAAACCAACCTGAAGGCTCTTAACATCCTGTAAGTCTGGCCTAATTCGTTCAGTTGAGAGTAAAGTGGGGAAAGGCAAAGCTCCATCTGAGCACAATCTGCTGCCAACTTTCGCTTTCCACCGTCGCCCAGGGGTCGCACTAAGGTGGCATGACGTAGAAACAATTCCAAGGTACGTTGGGCCAAAATTTTCCCCCTAAAAATTGGTTTACATTAGACGTCAAATAGGACCCTCATTCCATTCCAGTTTCTGGTTGGCAAACACATACCTTTCCTTCATAAAATCTGTGTGTGTACATCTCGAGAAATAATCCAGATGGATCCTGGCTACGAAATTCTGCAGTTCCCGCATGTATAAAGAGCACTGATGCTGGGAGGAGGCTGGCAAAATCTCTGCTGAAAAATCCTCACCGCCAGGTACTGCAGCCATTGAAAAGTCTTCATCATGGATTGTCAAAATGATTGACTCAATTGCACCTTCGATGGACGCAAACAAAGGTTGGAATGTTGCACTCATTAATTCGTGCACAGCCTTGAAAATGAAATTTGTCATTGTTACAGAATAGTAAATAAAACACCATTCACTAACTGTTAATAGAATTTTGAACAGGGTGACTAGCCGAAGCTTGAATTCCATTCCAGGTTTTCCAGACACTTTTTGCAAAACTTCCAGACCATTTCAAGAAACACTTTTTAAAGATTTCGCACATCTTTGACACAGATTTGACAAATGCAAATGCCACATGGCGGAAATTTTAGCAATTGTAAATCTGATCATGAAATAATGGGATTAGCCAACAATTTTGTAAAAAGAAATACTATTAATAATAAAGAGATTATAAAGGGATAATAAATTATTGAAAATTTACAAGAAATAATCGTGAACCGAAATAATGGTTTTAGTATATTAATATTAATAACAATGCGAACAGTAGTTGTTAAAACCACTAGACTTCAAACGCTGCATTTTTGTGGGCTTCTTCTTTAGGCATGCAGTCGGCGAAATTAAAAAAATAACAACAGAACTATTGCATTTTAGGTGAATTTTAGTGGAATTTTCATAAGAAATATTAGGATGTGTTAATGATAACAAAAACGCCGTAGGCTAAATTTTTAGAAAAAGCAGATCTGAAATACAGCTTTTGTAATGCTCGTCTGAGATACTTATACCAATCAAAATCGTTGCACCACAACAAATTTCCAGTCATTATTTGAAATTCCCTGACATTTCCAGGTTTTCCATCCGGCTAGTCGCCCTGTTTTGAAAGACTTACTGGCAATGAGCTGCCGATTACATTTAGAGCTTCCTGGGGAAAGTTGGGGTTAATTTCTTTAAGAATCTAAACAGAAATAAGTTCATAAATCCCTGAAATAGACAGTGTTGAGCTTGTAAACACAAATGTGATTTACCTGCTTAATGCGCCTCTCGAAAAGGTACAGCAGATCTATTAAGCAAAGGTTTCTCAATTGTTCTGGAGTGGGAGGGCCTATAACTTGGGTAGCATCTGCATTCGTGACCAACTGAAATAATTGGATATATTTAGACGTTTTCAACCACTGAATAACACAAGATAACAAATGCACGCGGTTTATGGAATAACATAATATTTTACCATTTGTTCGCATTTTGTAACAAACAAATGCACAGTCTGGGAAATGTTTTTAGAAACGGTAATGGCTAGCCGTTTATCGACATTGGCAATGTTCAACTCAGACGTAACCACACGCAGCACCGCTTCAACATCATCGGCCGTTGGTGGCTCTTCACCACTGGTGAATTTGAGGTTGATTGGGTCAAACAGACGGGAGAGAGATCGGGATAAATAGGCATTCTCGAAGGGGATCAGAGTGGCCCGCAATGCTTCCTCCAAGCTGAAACAATATTTCAGTATACATGCTTTTCAAGCAATAGGGGATTAAATGGGCTATTTTTGATGCTCACTCAAAATTAGACAATCGTGCTACCCCAACAGGTATGGTTGTTTCATTATTCATAGGGCTGTCTCTCGCTAGATGAAGCATAGTGCTGCTGCTACCAAACTGTTGCATTCTGTGCCAAAGGTCACTGTGCAGCCGCAGAAGCTTCGGGTATTCTTCCTCAAACGCTTGCTTGATGAAAGTTGATTCTGAAATGCATACGACAAAATCATGAGATGTGACGATATTACAAACAAGACATTCAGCAAGGCTGTGTTTAATCAAAAAACAACTCTGGATAAGCTATTTACTGTTCAAATGGAAAGGATGTAAATGTCACGATATATCAAGGACCTGATATGGTGCAATCGGCAGATCCAGAAATTATTCAAAGAGAAGTTATTTTCCCATAAATGTAAATAAAATATAATTTAACAGGCGATTAACTTTAGAAATACTAGGTATTTGAGTCTGTCAGAGACTGGCAAACGATAACTGACCATGACTAAATACATAGGTGATTCCTACATGTTAGCATAAATGGTTATATTTAGGGTCATAAGTCATCATGGACAAATATCTATTTTTGGATAACCGAACTACTGGATTGTCCTCTCCTCCGGATTAGCAGAGCTGTATTTGTGATATACGTTATCATACGTTACCATTGACATTTCCTAATATTTCTTATAAATAACTCGACTAAAATCCATTGTCTGCTGAATACAAAAAAATCCATTATTTCATGCAATTTTTCATAAATTTTGCCATTGGCATTCCCTTGATTATTAAATATATTACTTCCTTTTACAAAATTTTGGGCTAAAAGCCATCATTTTGTGATCTAGCATTTGACGTGGAATTTTCATTTCCCATCTTATCTGGGCCTTTTAATGTCTGGAAAACCTGTGAAGATTTGGCCAGTTACCCTGTTCTAAAATCAAATTAATATTATCTTTTGTTCAGTGTGAAAGTTTTTCCTAATCGGATAGGTCATGGGGGTATGAAAAACCGGACAGTGTCTTAAATTCATAAGTACATGTAAATAACCATTTTAAAGTATTACCAACATACATGTAAGACTGCTATAATTTCTTATTTTACAATATTAAACAAATATATTTTAACACTTGATCAAGTTTACCATTTCCAGCTTGAATGAATTCTTTGCCCAAGATGGCCGTTGCATCTTTGAGGAATAATGCTGCAGTTCCATCTGGTTGTGCCAGTAAGCAGGAAAATGGAACGTGGGTAACAGGATCTTGTTTTTTTGACAAGACTTTCTGAAGATGCTGTATGCGACAGCATAACAAATATATTTCGTCAATAAGCTTCTCCAAATTCATCCACAAAGTGGCTTTGAATGTCGATGCTTTCCCCATGGTGGGTATGGCCGCTCTACCAGGTGTGACAACTAAGTGCAACATCAAAAGGATCAGAAAATAATTTGCCCTCTAGACCTTAAACAATATTTCAAATTCATGAAGTCTCGTGATTACAACATAAATATTAAATTCTAGGTAATTTTAGTCATCTAACAATAATCATGTTATGACTGTTCATACTTACTTCTAGTATCGGTATTATTCATTGACATCTGTGTTAGACTTCGAACATCCAGAGCGCCTTGTACGCTGCTTTCCAGTTGATGCAATGCTTCACTGGACACTTGCTTTACCATTTGAGGTAGAATGCCAAGATAATAAAACACTTGAAGTGCAGTCCCCACTTGAGAATGGTTCTGTGATTCCATTCCTTGTAGCAGAACAGCTTTGGCCTGATTCTCCACTTCTTTCCGAGCATTCCGAATTAGAATTTGATCCTTAATCACTACTTCCAGGCTGGTTAAATCCACGCCATCCATCAGGTGACCTTTAAAATAAAGGGCTTTTAAACTACATATCAAGAAGCCAGTTTGTCAGTTGGTATTCAATTTTTCAGTTTTTCACATGCAAATATCATTTTTTTTCAGCATATTCACCAAATATTTCAGAAACAAATTAAAATTTTCATGAACGAAGACGTGGGTTTCAAAATTTGGACCACAACCAAGTAATTTTTTTAAATAAACTACTAGCCATAAATAATTTTCAAGATATTTTTAGACACAATAACCAAAATAATGTCATAGGCAATTTTTTTTAACCAAACCAGAAATGACAGATTTAACATTAATTTAGGCGTGCCGCAGGTGATGAATCTCAGATGATGAATTTCAGCCAGTATCTGCTGTTTTTATTTGTCGCAGCAGTTTGCAGTAAACTATAGGAAACAGAGCCTAGACAACCCATACAAAAATTAATTTTATCCACTTTGTCCCAAAATAGCTATTTTGTATCCAATTGTATCCAACATCTCGAAATGTATCCAAAAACGTCATTTGTATTCACTCTCCCAACCCTGTCATTTTCTGCACATATACCTCAGAAACGCTAATTCACACAACGACGCTTACAGTAGGCACATAATGTACATGTATGTGAACACTATAATAATCTTTGTTCACAGGTCAATTAAAAGTAGTAGTTTTAAAAGTTCCTGTATTATAAATTAAGTACATTACATAGTTTATATAACAACAGTAAAAAACATTTGCAAAAAAGAGGGACTTTTAAAAAAATAAAATCGACTTTTTTAAAGAAAAAAAAAAGTAAACGAACAGTATGGCAAACCTACAACCCCTCGACAAAAGTCCTGAAACACGCATGTTTACTAGTACCATTCGACTTTGGAGGCAAACTGCGGAAAACCATGGAAGAAACATTTCAATTTCATTGCACAGTGCAATTTCATTTCACAATAAAACAATTTAAATACTACAACTGCAGTTTAGTTAAGTGAAACAGTTACGTGTACCTAGTAGGCATAATTGCATTGGCTGCAAGAAAAAAAACTTTGTTTTTATTTAATTCTTTAATAAATTATTATAAGTTAAACATATTTTCCTCCATCTAGAATGTGTCGTTTAATTCGGAATGTTTTTTTAATTTTTTAACTTTTTTCCTTTATTTATTAAAAAATATATGTCAAAAACCCAACATTGAATGCAAAAATGTGTTATTTGAACATTCGATGGCTAGCGACTTATTCTATATGTAAATGGTGGAAGTTAAATTTAGCAGTTATGATAATATAGACCAAAGTTTTGCGTAGTTGCCTTAGTTAATTGCAGTTGTATTTCAGAACTTCACTGCAACTTTATGCAGTTTTCTCCACTAAAGTTAAAGTATTGGGTAAAAAATTGAAACTTTTTTAGGTGATGGTCTAGTAGAGCACCCAGCACATGATCGTATTACAATTGTCGTAATTGGGAAAGGGTGTGAAGACCTAACAGTATCAGCTAAAGTCGGAGTCGGAGCCCACCCAAAATGCTCTCGACTCCGACTCCGCAGCCCTGGTGTTCACATACTTTATGTGCGTACTGTACATGTCCCGTGCATTTGCCTTACATTTGCATGTGATGATGAAATGCAGAACGAAATTTACCTAATTCGCTCAATGTTTGCGCACATTTAGTCAGCTCCTCAGGACCGCCTTGCATCTGGGTTTCTAGACGCTTGCTCAGATTGGAAACTCGCACAATTGTCCTCAAAAGGTCACAGGCCGATTGAAGCCTTGAAAGCGTTGTCATCGAACTGCTGATCTTCTGATAAGGTTCGATCACTTTTATTCGCAACCTATTCCCAATATTGACAAAGCATACAATGTAAAAGTTGCCAATAAACTGGATGGAAATCACTTGTTCGGCATAACCAAAAACCTTAGAAAGACTAGCTGCTGCTTTGATATCAAATTATGATGCAAAAGTTTTACATCCTAATGAATACTGATCAAAAAATATTCCAGACTATATATGATATTGTACTGCAGTACAGTGTACTATCCTTCCCGAAAAAAGTTTGGAAAGTTCCTAATCAGCTCTGCCTTTCGTCCAGGAAAATTACAATTACATAAAAATGGCAAATGCAAACTTAAAATGGCTTATAGATTATTAAACTGCTTCTATTTGACAGTTTTGGGGAACAGTTGTTCGTTATTATACCGCCACCTCCTGAATTAAAGCGACTTAAAAAAATGGGGTACCCATGCAGGACAAAAGTATGGAAATAATCAAATATGGGGACAAAAGTTGGGAAAGTTTAATCAATTATATGGAAATGATGCGAAATCTTGCAAATTACTTCGTCTCCTTGTTGGCATATTTCACCTGACTTGTTCAAACCAACAATTTAAGGAATATCAAATCAAATATTTAAAACAAACAGGAAATGGCATCATGAGAGCAAATCTGCAGAATCGGTCTATGATTTAGTTATAAAAATGGCTTGCGGATATGAAATAGGTCACAATTACTAAGGAGCCTGACCTACAGCCATTAACTGTTAACAAAATCACCACAAAATATAAGCAATCAGGAAACTGCAGCATTAAGTCCAAAAAGTCACCATTCACATGCCATAACTACAGCTGAAAACCGGCATTTCAGATGTAGTATGAGGATTTCCAGAAAACATATAGCCAGGCAAATGACTGCCTAGTAGAATGTCATCAGTATAAAACATGTTTTGGCGAAAACAATCACTCATAGAATAAAGTAGATAGGCTTTTCCTTCTACTCAGATGTGAAGAAACCAATGCTAACCATCAAAATGAGGAAGGGAACGCATTCCTTGGGCAAATTATCAGAAGATGTGGGCTGCAGAAGACTGGAAATGAATGATAAATTCGATTTTTGCTTCTCAGTGATAGTAAATTGCACGTTTGGAGAAAAAGTTTCACCCTACCTGTATGTCCACCAAAGTAAAGTGACCACCAGGTGTAATGGTGTGAGATTCTATGTGTGCAAATGGTCTTGTAAGTTTGGACATTATCACTATCAACATGAAAAACACTGCATATGTGGGGAATATGGCTGCTCATTTGATTCCAATGCAGTTCTTATTCAGAGACGAGCACTGCAGTTATCAGCAGGATGGTGCATCACATCATATACAGCCAAAAACACAATAACCTGGTTTGATTAACAACATATTCATGTATTATGATTACCGAGGAACATTCCTGACATCAATCCCTTTGAAACCATAAAGGGTGACATGAAAAAGAAAACTGAAGCAGAACCCATGTTCTTTGGCTGAACTGTTAGCAAATACTCAAGATGTGGGGTGCCATTTAACAGAAGAATACTGCCAAATGTTCATTGAGTTAACGCCACAATGAATTCAGCCTGTGATCCAAACAAACAAAGGCTGGACAAAATAATAATTGCAAAGTTTCCAAACTTTTGTCCCCTATTTGATTATTTCCTAACTTTTGTCTTGGGTACCCCATTTTTTTAAGTCGCTTTAATTCAGAAGGGGGCGGGATAATATCGAACAACTGTTCCCTAACACTGTCAAATAGAGGCAGTTTAATAATCCATAAGCCATTTTAAGTTTGCATTTGCCATTTTTATGTACATGTAATTGGCATTTTCCTGGACGCAAGGCAGCGCTGATTAGGAGCTTTCCAAACTTTTGTCGGGAAGGGTACATAATACTTGTTTACAAATGTTAAGATGAATTTTATGTTGTTCTTTAATTATACTATACATGGTGTTTTGAAAAGGACACAACTTTAAATTTAAAGGACTAGAACATTTGCACTGATACATTTTATGCCAAAATATTAGTTAAATGGCAACCCTGTACTCGCGGAGTCTGTCACACAAGAAGCGACACTGTCTCTCACTTGTCTCACTTGAACGTTCTCTCTTCTGTGTTGTGTTAGGTTTTTTAAGTGGAGACTTATTTCGGGTACAAATCTTATAAATGTATGACAAAAGTTTGAGCTTCTTCATTCTGATGTTCCCAACAAATCGACATCATCATCATTAAACTCATAAATTTTGTGAAAGGGGTCTGTACTGACTCAAAAGAGCCCAGACCGGCCATTACTGATAATGGTTAAGATGTGTCTAAAACATTCCTGTCACATTGATGAACTGAAAGAACAAGACTGTTAAGACGTGTGCATGCCGACGTACAGTCATTGGTCTCATTCTTTAATGGATGCAAATGAAATTGAGGTCTTGGATAGTGTTTACTTCAGTGACGAAGCTTGGTGAACACTGAACAGTCAAACCAGTCGAATATAGAGCAGTGAATATCATCATGCTTTTCATGAACCAGTATTACATATATGGAAAGTTGCTGTTTGATGCATGTGCAATTTCCCTGGTCGTGTGATAAGTCAATTATTTTTCGACACAACTTTCACTGGCGAAGTTCATCGTGACCTGATCCAAGACTTTGTTGCACTATTGGATGTGAATGAACGATATAATGTGTATCTTTTGTGAAGTTTGCATAGAAAAATAAATACACATCTGTCTTTGGATGAAAAAGCTGACACAACACTGAAGAAAGCACGCTCAACAGAGACTGGTAGGAGACAAGTCATCTCTTGGGCAACAGATTGGTGTCCACGAGTACTGGGTTGTCACCTCAGTAATATTTTGGCATAAAGCATATTAGTGCGAAAGTTCTACTACTTTAAATTTAGGGATGTGCCCTTTTCTAAACACCCTAAACAAATTCAAAAGCATCAACTGACAAGATACATCTTGCACGTTAAAGATTGGCCCTCGTGCACTCAAATAGGCCACCGTTAAAAATCCTTCAGACAACCAACAAGTTATATCCCTTACACTGATGATTCAATATATTTGACAGCATAATTCTTTCCATTTTTCATCCAAGATTTACCTGCTGTATATTACACTAATAAAAAATATCCAATGTTTTTTTTTAATTCTTTGCAAGGTAAGCATATCGATTCTCGAAAATGTAATTTTTTCCACCTAATAATAATGCAATAGCACGAAATAAACCCACCTTTCCACAGCTGACAATAATGATTGAACATGAATCTTCATGTCCTTTAAAACCTCTTCCAAAGTCTCCACAGCCGATGCTTGAGAAAGAAGATCCTGGTAATGGGCACATACTTGCTCGCGTAACTGCTTGTTTAAAAAAGCAATTCCTTCAGCAATTTGTGAAAGCTGATCAGTAATGCCAACTTCAAGGTGAATGGCCTGAGTTGTGAACTCTTTTACATCGAAGTTTTCCTTCAGAAACTTATCGAATGTACCTGAAAACGAAAGACGAAGGTTGAACTTTTAAATAATGCTAGTGGCTGTGAAATACTGCATACAGCTGTATCAAACATGTGACCATATACATGTACAATGCATGTTATTTTGGGTTTGGGAGGCTAAAAGGAGTAGATGGGCGGACCACTGGCAACTTTGACAAATAATGTCCTAAATTATGTTGCTATTATCTGTAGGGTTCCAAGAAGAGCACACGCCTATTCAACCAAGCCCAACCACAAAATATACAGTATGACATGTGGCCTACAGTCCACGTAGAAAAAAAAATAGTTCTGCTATCAAATGATAAACCAATTCTTACCATTCTGTTTTATTATCTCCATTTCAATTTCCAAGATGTACACATATAGTGTTCCGATGTAGTGCAAAAATAATTACAAAGTACACGAAAAACCGCTAAAACGACAAGCATAAAGTAAAACTGCCATCATACCATAGATAAATAAATACTCTTCAAATTCTAAAATTTACGGAAGCCCATAAGAACAAATGCGGGGTTAGAAAGGAAAATGCCTACTGCTAT